>MU278377.1:2266-290536 GCA_022385755.1 Trametopsis cervina | reverse complement strand
GAGTACTCACCTTCACTGTGCGACGAAGTTCGTAATAGACGTTGTTCCTGTTCACGCGTCCCGTTGAGTGTTCCCGGCAGTACGCCGGCCTTTCAGCCTGTTTCTCAGCCCACCACCATGACCATCAGCTACATCGATACTGCACTGTCCCTCCCTCACGATTGCACGAGCGAAGATATCTGGCTGGATCTCCCGAGGTCTCGTTGTCAGTATCTGTGACGTGAGAGTTGGTTGGAAGGCGTTTATGCCTTTACCCCTTCTCTGCACCATTTCTTCTCTCGCCAACTCTCGCCGCTATGCGTGCTCTTTGCTTATCCAAGTCAGCCACTCTAGATAAGTCTGCTGCCCGCCCACTACTCCAGACCCCGCCCCTCCTAAGTGTTTGATTCTTCCGCCGACAGGATAGCAACAGTGCAGTCACGATAAGGTTCCTATGCGAAGCACTGACTGGCTCTTCATCTCGATATGTAGTAGGTTCAAGTTCCAGACTAGGTCGGGCTGCACCTTCATGCAGCGGCGGTATGCTGGAAGGGAACCGCACTGTCGCACTCATTGACCTCAAACCCATCATCCTCGAACGTATGTACCTCTGACTATACACTTCTGCAAGCGATGTAGCCGTTACTCCCGTATGGTATGATCCCCGCCAAACCGTGCTCACCTGTTTTTCGCATCCACACAGATGTACTCGCCATCCCACGCCGAGTCGTTCCCCGCCTACATGACCTCACACCCTCCGAACTTGCGGCGCTCATGGTCTCCGTCCAGCACATGAGAAACGGCATCTAATGCGTATACGGCGCAGATGCGCTCACTGTCGCCTGCCAGGTCAGTCGCGAGCCCACGATATCCCTCGACTGATGTCCTCGGTGCAGATCAGACTGGCAGGACGGCGAGGTGGAGGTGGCGGGGCAGACAATCCTGGACGTCCAGTTCCACCTTCTCCCGCGCAAGCTTCGCGGCGACCACTTTGGTGGTGTAGAAATCCTACTCAGCCGCGGCCCATTTTGAAGGGCAAAGTTGACGAGGCTCATGGGCTCATTTGTGAGTATTTGAAACCTCAACTAGCTTGCAGCTATGGCTGATTATATTTTGTCCAGATCATGCTGCCGGAGCGAACTTAGCAGCCACAACAACAACGGGCTGGGGCCTATTTACTTTATTTACGCTTGTCTTAAAATTAAATAAACAATTGATCATTATCGGAGAGTCTGCCCACTATTGAGAGTCTTTTCGGAGTGATGGCACTGTGATGTCGAAAAGATTCGGACCAGAATATACTGTTGCGAGCTCCCAGATAGCTCAGACTATTGAATTGATTGTACCCTTAGGATGCTCGTAAAAGATACGATATCCGGAGGCTACTAGATCGGAAGAGTTGGCCTTAGTGGAGATTACTCCGATCTGAATCAACTAGCATTGGTGTCAGGTTATTCTCCGACTATAGCGTTATTCAGCTACTTTTCGGAGCCTAATATTTTGTGGGTTCCGCAGTGACTGCTGAAGCAGCACTAGAGAATTTCAAGAATCAGACTGCACTCTATTATCATTTGGTGAGTCACTCTTCTGAGCCAAGAACATAAATATCTTCTCAAGTATCCATCAAGCTACTATAGTTGCCAAATGCCGTCCCACTGGCATTCCATGCCAGAATCTTTGCATGCATCTGGGATCAGGATGGAATATAATGCATGCTTACAACAATGCACAAAATAGCAGATGTCTCCGACAAGAACATCTGCGTGCGCGGGGACGTTGCAACCACAGCGATAGCCGCCGTCCGACTGGCCTAGGGGAGGGTTAGGCTACACCTCAACTTTGATAGCCCGATTCGATCGCTTCAACGCTTGCAAGCCTCCCCAAGAAAACCTACAGTAAATAGGTGAGGAGTCGCTAGAATCAAAGCTGGGAGGTTAGGCTACGCCTCAACTCTGATTGCCCGATTGATCTTTAGACTTGCAGCAAGGATTGCTTCACAGCGATGTACAGTAAGTACGAGTGGACCACCTACATAGCGCAAAGCAGACACACGAAAGCAAGGAAAGCTAAGTATCCTTCAACTAGAGTCCACAACGATATGATATTTGAACCAAAAACCAGACGGTTCTCTGCTTGCGTGTCGCTACAGTATAACGTTGTGTCAAATGGCCGAGTGGGGGGTTAGGCTTCACCTGAACTTTGATTGCCCGATCGATCTTTGGGCTTGCAGCAAGGATTGCTTTACAGCGAAACGCAGTAAGTACGGGTGTACCACCTATATATCGTAAGCCAGACCCACGAAAGCATAGCCAAGTAGCTTTCAGCCATAGTGCACATCGATATGATATTTGAAACGAAAACCAGACGGTTTTCCGCTTGCGCGTCGCTTCAGTATGAAATGGTGGCAAATGGCCGAGGGGAGGGTTAGGCTACGCCTTAACTTTGATAACCCGATCCGATCTCTCCAACGCTTGCAAGTCTCCTCAAGAAACCTACGCTGCAGTATAATCACCTACAGTAAATAGCTGAGGGGTCGCTAAGCTAGAATGAGGTGTAACCGGCAAATATCAGCACTCTCTGACCGCGTATATTATATGAAGCAAAAAACCAAAAAGCCGGACGGTTCTCCGCTTGCGTGTTGCTTCAGTACAACATGGCCGAGTGGGGGGTTAGGCTACACTTCAACTTTGATTGCCCGATTCAATCTTGAAGACCGCCTGCATCCCAACCTGAGTCTGACTCTCACAGCAAGATAGGAATGCACATACGATGCAGCAGCACTAGAGAACTTGGAGAGCTGGAGTTAAGTCGACTCTATCATCACGAAAACATCATTTGGATGTCCTTCAAGTTGACGGAATACTCACCTGCCCTCTGTCACAGTAAACAGTCCCTCGTATACTAGGTAATTTAGCAAAGGCACAGGGGGAGCAATCTAAAAGCAACGACACACTCAACAGGTACCAAGCAATCCTCAGCACAAATGTCTGCTTGCGCGTTGAGGTTACAACTGGCGGGACTGCAGCAATCTGAGCGCTTTAGGGAGGGTTAGGCTACGGGTTCAAATGTGATAGCCCGATTTGATCTATGGGATGTTGAGCGTTTGTCTAACCTCGCCACAAAGTTCAGTAAAATGCGAGCTCACCCGCAGTGTAGCAGCCCTGAAAAGAGACGGATGGTATGACAAACCTACGAGTCATCTTCACGCACAGACCTGTTTGAACCGCATCGTGGTGACTCCAGCTTCAGACAGAACTCCCAGCATTGATTAGTCATCACCTGATCAGCCACAATATCAATACGCACCGTCGCTCGTCACACTCTGTACACTAACCCCCACCACCTCTCACCTCTCACCTCCCGCCCCATCCCACGAACAATGAGCACCGAAGAGCCCAAAGTCCCCTTCTTCAAAAAGAAAGGCAAAGGCCGTCCCACAACGAGCCGCAAACGCTCCGCCTCGCCGCCGGCCAGCGCACTCACACTCGACGTCCCAGCCTCCGCCTCCAAATCCGAGGTCGTATTACCGTCGCGCAAAGCTGCGACGAACTTGCTCAGCGCAGGTACGAAGCGCAGTGCCTCACAGCGTAATGAGGATGGGAATGAAGAAGACGAGCGTGACGGGCCAGACGTGAAATGGACAGCAGCGGGCTCGCACATCGGCGCCGCGCTCGAGATTCTCGAAGGGGACGAGGCGGAAGAGATGCTCGCCAAAAAACGACGGCGACACGGCGACTCCGACGACGATGAAGACGCTAATGCGGGTCCAGACGATGGAATGTATAGAGGACAGAAGGGGTATCAGCAGCATTTGAAGAAGAGCAAGGAGGTCCCGAAGGCGATGCGTGTGGGCCCGCAGCGCGCGAGTGGGAGCACGATTAGGACGGTTACTATTGTGGATTATCAGCCGGATGTTTGTAAGGATTATAAAGGTGCGTCATTGAGTTGAGCAGGTTTGTGGATGGGCAAGGGCTGATGTGTGTGCGTGTAGAGACTGGATATTGTGGGTTTGGGGATACGTGCAAGTTCTTGCATGATCGTGGAACATGTACGTCCTTTTCATCTGAACCTGTTTCTCTCCGTGCAGAGGTTAACCGTGCTTCACCAGACCTCGCGGGGTGGCAGCTCGACAAGCTCGCCGAGAACCCCCAAAAGCAAGTAGAAGACGTCTCAGACACCGACTCAGACGAGGACGTCCCCTTCGCGTGCCTCATCTGTCGCAAACCGTACACAGATCCCGTCGTAACGCGGTGCGGACACTACTTCGACTCGGCCTGCGCGATAAAGCGGTTCGCGCGCACGCCCAAATGCGCGGCGTGCGGCGCGCCGACTGGTGGGATATTCAATAGGGCGGATAAGATTATTGAGAAGATGAGGAAGAAACGAGCGGAGAAGGGCGAGGGAGATGAGGGTGAGGATGGGGAGGAGGGTGGCGATGTGGCAATTGAGGGACTGGTGAAGGTCGGAGGCGGAGGTGCGGATGACGGCGAGGAGAGCGAAGGATGATGACGAAGTCCGAACAGCCGTTCGCGCAACACACGTCCCGCTCCAGGTCCCGCACGTCAATGCTGACTGTCTCCTCCTCGACCTCCGCGGGAATTCGACTTCGACCCGCTCATTTCGCACACCCCGCCCCGCAAGACCCAGACCAGCGCCGGTGCTTACACGTACAGACGAGTTCCCCGCTGCTGTACGAAGATGATAATAATGATGATGTATGTACGTGTACACAAGGTTTCATTACATGGACGTTGACATGTCAGAAACAAGCCTCCTGTCGCGTCTCTTACCTCGCGCGTACGTGTACGTGTACCGAAAGTCATTAACGTCACGTGGACGGGAGCGAGCTCATTGCAACGAGCGTTCGCTGATCGACGAGCACAAATTAAATTAAATGCAGTACGTCGCGTCCCTGTCACGGGCAACCCAATCGTTTCCCCTCGTCAGATCGCGAAGAGCACGGACGTCCTGGGCGGCTTTCGGTCGACCCCGCCACGGGGATCGCTGATACACGCTGCCGTGTCGCTCACTCACTGCGAGGGTGCGACCTGCCTGGGCTGATCCGCGCTGCTGGAACCTGGCGAGCGTGTTCGACGCTTCGGCGACTGCGATGTGATGCGTACGCGTTACGCGTTGCTACTGTAGCGACTCGCTCGTCGGGTGGCTGCAGCTGCCTTCTTTTCTCTTTTTCTTCTGCGGTATCACTTTCTTCGTGTCTACTGAGGCGCACGTGTAAGTCGTCGCATTGACAATTTTCCATATATCCATATATCTGCTGCACTGCCCGTTTTCTGCTAAGGGCTCGTATCCGACATTCTGTTGCCACAGCATTTCAGTTTCCTTTCCTATTTTTTTAGACATTGTGCACGTAAGTCTCGTATACCTGATCTGTGTTAGCCCTTGCTGATTACATCACCCACATAGCGCTTTACCCCGTGGTGGCCGACAGATCTAGTCTCAGGCTACGAAGGCGTTACAGACCCTGTACGTTTCCAACTTTCCTGGAAGTGTCTGATACAGTGAAATGAAAAAGTGATTGAGAGACGCACGGCGATCCGTCGCCGCTCAGATGCAGTCGCTCACCTGCACTGAACACCACGGATCTAGGACTCCTACTCGGACCACTCACCTCTCGCCGGTGGAATCATAATCAAACATCTTAGAACGCGAACGTGTGAGCTTGTGGTTTCTTCTCCCATCGAATTCGCAGCCAGTTTAGCTTCTTCATTTCTAGACGTGGAATTGACCTCCTCCTCCATCACGAGCGCGCCAGCGTAGAACTCCAACGCAACAAGCACAGCCATCTTTCCGCGTCGAGGCCTCAGAAGATGCGAAGCCCCCAAACGCTGATGTCCGCGCTTCTTATCCCTCCCTCTCCCTCTGCCCGAAATGCCGCGGTGCACTACAGCACCACTAGCACCACCAGCACTGTGCATCCCGTATTCCATCTCTCCCTGTTTTCCCACACCTCGCGCACGTCCTCTTTCCGCCTGTCCGAGACTCAATACACCCATTTATTCTGGTACAATTCCAGGCTGCACGTCAAGCCCAGAACTCGTAAAACGTAAAAATGCACTTCCACGCGCCCATTGCACTGTACTGTATGGGCGGCTTCGAACTGTCAACAACCTGTCTATCGCTCCCGGGTGGGAAATTCCACTTGGACCCTGTACATGGCTTGACCGCCGCCCGGCGACGCACGCACTGTCTGTCACTGTCCTGTCCTGTCCTGTCCTCCAACCTGCGTCGCGTAGACGTCAACCTTTCCCACTCCGATGCCCACACTACAGCCAAGACACCGTCAAACTCACCAAACCTGCCGCCCCTTCCTTGTCCGTCCCTCCCGGCCCGCCAGGCGCGAACTCAACTGAACTGAACTCGATTGAATGGGGTGCCACAGGACCCTGTACGACTGCCCGCGCAGTTCAACCGAAAACAACGCATGCCATATGCGAAGCTGCGATGTGGGCTATGATTGGGGGATGGATGGCGTCGTTGCGTCGTGCGTTCGCATTTGTCATGCGGGCGGCGCGACATACTGTACACACGCGCACACATCCCGAGCCTCCGCCTTCCCGCCTTCCCGCCGCCCGCCGCTCGTTCCGTCCGTGTGGACAAGGTTCATCGTATCGTATCATGGAGAGGGGTGTGAAAACCGAAAAGCACGCTTCCATGCCCTCTGCCTTACCTGCCCGTTGTGTGTGCGTGCGTGCTGCCTGTCCGCCCATACTCATCCCATCCCATCCGATCTACACAGCCTAACTGATCGTCATTTAGCCTTTCTGTATGCGTGTGAGTTCGGTCTGTTCTGGAGGTCTGGGAGTCAGTTCAGTCAGTTCAAGGGAGTCAAGGGAGGTCAGTGCAAGGAGTCAGCTCGGTAGGTTCGCGGGGCTTGGAGGTGTGTATTGGGGAAATTGGTGCGTGGGATCTGTTTGCTGAGTTGAGTTGAATTGGGTAAGGGTAATTTGTGAATTGACGGACGGATGGGCGGGCAGGATGCGTGGTGGCGGGCTCCCGGCTCGTCTCGTCTCGTCGCTGTGTGTCTGCACATTTCCTTCTCTAGCGTTCGTCGCGCTCGTCGTCGTCGTCTATCTAGAGTGTAGGGCGACTCTGATCTATCTCCGTTCCGGTGCGTCCTCGGATTCATCATCTACTCTCTGTGATATAGCTCACTGATTACCGTGTACGTAGCCCCCTAGAATACGAACGCCCTCGTACAACAGTTCCAACCTCCCAAACATCAAGAACCACGAATCGCGTCGTACGCATACGCGTAGCAAAGGGCATCTCGTCGACGCCACCGCACTTCCACCGGGAGAAGCAACCTTCCTCCCCCCTCCCTCCCTCTCCCTCCTTCGCCCGCCCGAGCTCGTGCGTTCGTCTTCGCAGCCTCCCATCGTGTATGTGTCGTGATGCTGATAAGTACCGTAATGGTGTCTGTTGACACCGATTATGATTATGGTCATGATTGTGATTATGATTATGGTCATGATTGTGATTATGATTATGATTATGATATAGTGACGGACACGCAATGATCATACTCTAGCATCACGCTCTGGAAGGGCTACCGCTTTCCCTGTCCGTCCTGCGCCGCCCTCATCCGACTGTGCGTCGTTATGAGCAGGAGGAGCGTCGACGAGCCGCGGACGCGACGCCACGAAGACAGCCGCGCCTGGGGTCGACTCGACTCGACGCAGCACATTTCGGATCTGCGTGCTTAATGAACGTGGGACTTCTGTGCCCCTCTCGTCCGTCGAGTCGCGTGCGCCGAGGACCCTTGGAAGGACCCTGGCGAGCTGCTGATTATCGGTATCGGTAGTCTCTGTTCGGACTAGACGTTTGCATACAGGGCAAAGACCCACGTCGCGTCCACGCTCACTCCCCGTCACTCAACGCACGTACGAAAACCTGACACGACACTGACAATATATCGTGCAAGGGAGACATGTGGATGAGGGACAGGACGGCAGGGAGACAGAGAAAGTCCGACTCCGTCGCAGAGCGGAAAACAGAAAACCGGGCGAGGCGGATCGGCACCGCACCGCACCTCGGAAGGATTGGGTTCGTTTTTAATTTAGGGAGATGTGATTTGAGCCGAATGGGGATTTGTCATGTCATGTCATGGTTGTTGGAATGTAATGTCATTGCTCAAGTCTTCGGGGATTGCGTCAGTCAGTCGGGCAGGTAATTAATTAAAAACGGGATGTGTACAGGGTCTGACATACCGGCTGGGAACATGGAAAAGAAGGAACATGCAAGAGAGGGAGGGATGTACGGGGAGAGAGACGGACGGACGATTAGGTGTATTATCAGTACGATACGATACAATAGGTCTACTCGGGAAGCGCCGCCTGCGTCGGCAAAACCCTTGCTTGACTACTGTACCAATAAATGCTGACCATATTTTCATTGAAATGGTAATTGCTTTACAGGCATTCTGTTTGTGCAAATTACAACCACTGTAAGTAGGTAATCAAAAGAATGAGGGATAACACTGCATTCCTCATGCAGCTATTTGCTGTTACAGTAACGCCAGGAGGTGATGCACCCCTCCCAAATTGGGAAGCCACCCTCACGTCGTTTTGTCGTCTCATTCTTTTTTGCGGGTAAGATCTGTGTCTACCCTTGTCAAACCAAGAAGCTCTTCAATATCAAAAAATCGTTCACTATTCTGCGAGAGCTCGAACATTATGACCGCGGGCGGGGTAAGCGCACAGTTTTGGCCTGCCTTCCCAATTTAGGGGGTGCATCACTTTCTAGCGTTACCGTAATCTCTTATATTTGTGTACACTACAATGCTGTGGGTGCTCAAATGGTGTACAAATATTACTGTAACTTGCTCCTGCCTACTGTACAAAGAAGTGGCGCGCACCGCAGCAGGCCTTCGTGCCTGTCGGCACTCCGGCCAGCTGCTGCACGCGCTGTGTGAATAAGAGATGAAAAATATGCTGAAAATAATGTCAATATATTTTAATATATTTCTCCCAGAGCGCTGATTGCTTTCGGTATATTCCGCTCGGAATGATCCAGTGATCCAGTGAGTTAAGCGCTGGACAATTAAGACATTGCGAGAACCCTTGTCAAGCAAGGGGACTACTACGGGGTACGAGCACACACATGGACATTACAGGCGATTAAACAGACAGACAGACAGAGAGCATAGGACTGGGACTGGGACGGCGTGCGTGGTTCGATAAGTTATGACACCGGGGTGTTCTTCCAAGAAAATGAGTTGAGACAGTGAAAAGTGGGGCAGACAGGGTGGGTGGGTGGGAGTGATGGCTGGTGGATGGATGGGTGGAAAAGTGTCTGTGCAACGAAAGGCTGCGCGATGCGAGAAACGACGGACGAACGAGAGCGAGCGACCAAATCAAGACCCCCCCCTCTCCCTCTCCTCCCTCCTCGCCGTTCACGCATCACGCATCCCCGCCATACGCCGGATTCTTCTCGCACCCATTATCCACATGTCTCTTCATCGAGTCCGCCCTGCTGAACTCCTTCCTACAGTACGGGCACCGGTGGGACACGGGCCTCGCAGCGTGCTGGGACTCGTAGTGCCGCTTGCGGTCGTGTGCGCGCGAGAAGGTCTTGTCGCACCGTTCGCAGGGGAACCGTTCGGTCCCCGGGGAGGGAGGGGCGGGGGTGTAGGCTAGGAGGGCTTGTTGTTGTTGCTGTTGGGAGTGGTGGGAGTGGGAGGGGTGAGACTGTTGTTGTTGTTGGTGTGAGTACAAGGGGTGTTGGTGCGATTGGTGCAGGGATTGGGCGGGGGTTGAGGTGAAGCGGGGGAGGTGCGGGCTTGGCGCGTTCATGGCGTAGGACGGGTATCCGCCGTACGCTTGAGCTTGTGCCTGTGACTGGGATTGGGCTTGCGGGGAACGGCCGCTGTGGTGGTGCGCGTGCGCGTGGTGGGGGTGCTCGGCGTACCCGGCATGTTGGCCTCCTGGTGCGCTCGCGGGGCGCGTGTCGGCGTACGACATCTGCATACCTGCGTGTGCGGCTGTAACGGAAAACATACAATGGGTCAGCTTAAGCATATATAGAGCGCGCAGAGGAGGGACGCACCTGTAGACCCGGGATAGGACGTGCTGCCGACCATGGCGTGCCCGGTATACGTCTGCTGCGCGTAAGCGATCTGCGGGGCGTTATCCGCGGGGTAGTACGCGTCCGAGGGTGACACGGACGTGGACGCGGAGGGGACAGAGGGCGAGGGGAGGGGCGAGGGGCTGTGGTACGGCTGGTAGGAGGAGGCGGGGTATTGGGTCGTAGAGGACAGCGAGCGCTGCTGGTCGGCGTAGTACGCGTGGTTCATCGTGCGCTGCAGGGCGGGCGTATGGATATGTATGTGCAGAGGGCGGGTGCTGCAAGGGGCGAGGGGGCCGCGTTATATAGGTTCTCGTGAACATTCCATCTGCCACTCTGCATCAGTCGGGACATAGCCCGACGCGAGCTGCGTTTGGCTACATAGGTAGGAGCTGGATCAGAGCCATGCGTTTGTGCGATTGGCTGGGAGGGAGAGAGAGATTGGGTTTGTCGGGGTGAGATGCGATGGGGGTGGGTGTGCGTCGCGCGTCGTGGGCCAAGGAAAGGAAGCGGGCGCGCGGGTCGGAGATGGCTTGGTCACGGCTAGGAAACAAGAAGGCAGATTGCCTGCTACAGCATAGACGGAAGCGTGCGTGCGAGAAGAAACTTATTAAGACATTTTGGGCTAGACACAAGTAATATCATCCTCGCTCTTCCTTCCTTCCTTCTCCATATACAGGCGCGCAGGCATTGCATTAGCGTGACATCACAGCATATTGCCCATCCCCCCCCGACGCGAGACTGATCTTGACCATGACAGCTGCAAAGCATCGACATCAACCATGCAAGGAATTCGAATTATTAACAGAACACTAATCACTGCTGCAATGTATCCCCGTACGCGCACATGCCTGCGGACGGGCGAGCAGCTGCGTCTGGCGTGCGCACATGCGCGTGCCGCATCGCCCGCCCCGCTCGGCACACGTCCATGATGCTCAAGCTGCTCGTTTCGTCTCATTTCGTGTTTGTTCGACAGTGCTTACCCCTTAGATCCGGGACTTGCCGCCGTGCGATGGACGTCAGCAACGAACTCGATGCACCCATCGTCCGCGGGCCTCCTCCACTCGAGCTGCACATGCCAGAACGAGCATAGAGTGCGTCTGCCGTCTGTAGATGACGATCACACTGTACCCGTCAGTGCCCTGTCACCGCACCGTGCAGCTCTGACTCACCAACTGACTGAGCCTGATGCTGATCATCTAATACACCATCGGGCAGCGTCCTCCTCGCGAGAATCCTTCCATTAACTGCCGTGGCGTTAGCCGTAAAGAGGCTTCTACGAGCCTTTCGGGAAGTCCGCCCTCCTCGACGAGGTGCGCTGCGCGTCCGCCGACGCCCTGAAACCCGTCTGGCCCATCTTCTGTCGCCGCCGCAGAGCCCTATGGCGACCGTCGCTGATAATTTCACGCTTCGCGCACCCACGCGCCTGACGACGGGCGGAAAGAGAGCATGCGGGACCTGCCATCAGCCTGTGCAGCAGCATAAAAGAAAGAAAAGAAAAAAGATGTCGATTTCGGAGAGGCAATGAGGCGTCGAGGGCGACCGCCGACGCGCAGTTGGCGCACGGCAGATCGCGATGTGTCCGACGATCCGATGGCCAGTGGGCTGTCCCCGTCTTGTTGTCTGCGACGCCGCGCGCCTGGGGTTGGTAGAAACATCAGCAATAGAGAAGAAGCGGGCGACTTGTGTTCGATAAACAGCCGGCTCGACGTCGTTGCTGATGTCGCAGCTCTGCAGGGGATATGGTGGCCGGTGATGAGGGATGTAGACCGCAAGGATTGGCGAGAGACAAGTGGAGGATCTTCTCACCGGTCGACTACCCACCCTCTCTGTTTCTTTCTCTGGCGCGGTGCGAATCGCTGTTGGTCATCATTCAGGGTAGGCCCTGTGCATTCAGTCATAGGCCCCTGGATTAATTATATGTTGCATCGCTGCAGGACGTCAGCCGCGAACGTCCCTTCTCGAATAGGGAGGCGTGCAAGACGCCCCACCCACCGATAACATTCCCCCGCAAGCTGGAGGCCCGGTTTTTCTCGGGATGGCGTAGCAGGGCGAAGCTGATGTGCATACAGTGCGGCACGCCCTAGAACACCCTGTGCATCAGCCGCGGGGCCAGCAGGGGGTCCCGTGTCAATGGACGAACTCGACGGGCGAGCGAAGGACGGCACGCTGGGAGCCTAAGCAGGTGATATGCGCACCCGCGGTTAGCCTGTCTCTCTGAGAAGACGCGAACGCTTGCTTCTGGGGATCGATTGGTGTGGCTTCGAGCGTGAGAAGGAGATCTAGAAGGGGGGCTCGCGAACGAGCGGGCGTGCCTGCACCTCCATTCGGATTCGGGTTCTGTTGAACAGCGTGGCTGAATGGGGCACGCACAATGCCAACTTTCGCGGGTGTGAGTAACGTGCGAGGGGCACCCCAAGGCACCCGGCACGAACGAACATGCATGCATTGAGTGTCGGGGTTGCAGCAGAGCTAGAGTGACCGGGCCATGAGGAACACAGTGACAGGTGCGAGCGAATTCCTGGAAAGCAAAGCGACGAGACATGTCAGCATTGTGGCTCCAATGTAACGGCGACATAACATTTCTCGGGGCTGTGTCGTGACGATGTTCGCTTTGTGCTTTGTATTCGCACCACCGACGCAGCGGGGGAGAAAAGTGGTCATTGCACCCGTAGGCAGTTGTAGGAAACGGTAAATTTCGTCCAGGGTGCTTTGTGCATTGCATTGGCGTGCAAAGGAGAGCGCGACGACTGCTGCATCCGTTGGCGTCTGAGCACATCCAATTCGAATAACGCATGACGTGCAGCGTCTGATCCAATCGGGCTATCACACTCGAGCAGTAGCCTAACCCTTGCGTAGCGCCGGGTCGTAAGTCATGCCGGTACACGAAAGGACACATTCCTACTGAGGACCGTCTGGTTTGGGTTTGGTACGTTGTTGTGCGCTATAATTGCATTCTGTGTGTCCTTGCTGAGCGCAGTTTCCAAGTCTGCTTCTGGCTACTTGCAATACTGGAAATCTGGGTAATAAGTCGGCTCGTGGACGGCTCGCGAGGATGTGATATCCTCGTAACTTACTTTAGTGTTGTCCGGAAAAGTTAGCGCAGTCCAAGGCACGCCAAGATACAGTTTTCCTAAACTGCAAGTGCCCCGTTTTTATGTTGGTTTGCTGCGTGTTCGAAGGAAACATGACGCGATCACGTGGCAGCTAATTGGGTCACATGGCCCATGTGTGGGAATAAAGACCATCTCCCCTTCTTCGGAGTTCGAAGCGGAGTTCAATCCCTGCTCACAGGTTTGCCCAGGATGCCAACCTTGTATAAAACCCTGACTCGTCCCCTTCTGCCCCACCAGCGCTGGGCCCCCCGCCTCCCCCGTCGAGTAACAACGAGGAGTCGTCGTCGCAGCCCCGCGCTTAGCTCAAACTTCGTCTCACGACGTCGAAGAGGGCAACCATGTCGAATAAAATAGTGGTGAGCTGCTCACCGGCTTTGTCCGTCGATGATGTTGTGCGCTGTTCGCTGAGTAATGTCCCCCGTTGTGTGTTGCCTCGTCTGTCCTGCTCCCAAACGCACCCACTATCTGTCGCTGTCGCTGTCGAATACGAACTTACTGCAGCCGTCGATATATCGAATCGTTATTGACGACGTGATCCGCTCGATAAAGCCCGAGTTTGACGAGTACGGCGTCAGCGAGGACGTCCTCGCCGAACTGCAACACGTGAGTCATACCGCCCCCCACTCTTCCGTGCAATCCTTCATCATCCAGAGCGTTCATTAATCCAATATTGACATGTCTGCGTGGCGCAGAAATGGGAAGCGAAGGTCATTGCATCCCATGTCGCCGAGTTTGAGCCTCCCCCGCCCCAGCCCGTGCCGCCGCACCACCCGACGCACCCCTCTGTTGCACAGCAGCAGGCTAATCCCTCACACCACCCAGCGTATCCTCCCCACCCCATGCATGGCCTCCCCTCGCAGTATTACTATACACCGCCACCGCCGCCTGGACCTCAGATCAAGACTGAGCCCGTCGACTCGCGGTATGTGCTGAGCGGGCCACCTCAGCCGAATGGATATGCCCTCCCGTCGCTTCCTGGCCCGCAAATTACTGGTCCTGGTGTACCGCCTCGTCCGGGTGGTCAGGTTATGACGTTCCAGGGTACTGCGCCCACTGCGCGGTATCCCGCCGCCGCCGCACCCGCGCAAGCAGCGAAGAACGGCACGGCGACCAACGGACGTATCCCACAGACGGACGGCCCGTCTGCTTCGTCGAGCTCTGCCACGTTTGGTGCCATTCCGCAAGTCGACGGGCCCTCGTCGTCATCGTCTTCTGGTTCGCCGTCTCCCCCGCCTGCGTACGCACCCCGTGGGACCGCTCACCCGAGTCTGCCGCAGCCGTCACAGACAAGGACCGACGATGGCGAAGGGGACGAGGCTATCAACAGCGATTTGGACGACTCTGACTCTGACAATGAGAGGGAAGAAGGGGAGGGCGGTGGAGCTGAGACGGATATCGTCTTTTGCACGTATGACAAGGTGGGCGTTTTTCGTACTTTTGTTTTGCAATGTCGGGTCGGCTAAGCGGTGGGATTGCGTAGGTTGCGAGGGTTAAGAACAAGTGGAAGTGTGTCCTCAAAGACGGCATGATCCATGTCAACGGCAAAGACTACCTCTTCGCCAAGTGTAATGGGTACGTCTAACGTGCACTTCCGTCATCGGCTGCAGTCATTAACATTTTTGCAGCGAATTTGAGTGGTAAAAGTCCGCACAATCCTGCCGTTGAAGTTAATTTCTGCTCATACCGAATGTAATGGCATGAGCAAGTTCAGAAGGTAAAGGCCACAAATCTGAAGAAATGGCTGATGCCGCCTATCTTGTTTCCCCAATATCAATCTCTCCAGTTTTCTCACCTCCCCTTCCACGTCTCGTGTCGTCCACCATGTTCTCCACCCTCTCACGCATCTGACCGCTCGTCGTCGGCCCTCATCGGCTTTCGTAATCTATGCATTGTATTCACGCACCTCATATACGTACAACTCATACATCGCTTTCATCTCAGGAGTCTTGTTTCCAACCCTGTTCTGTCTCACACCCCCCATGTCCATGTAATATTATAGTCTTTATACGTCCAGAGAAATACACTTGTAGAGTCCATGTCACCGCAGCGGGCTGCGTTTTGCATGTTGCCCGAAGTGGATGACGCCACCAAGGCGTTGCACCTAAAATGGGCTGGATTACGTGATACCATGACATCGACGCGCTGTGGCGCTCTTGAACTGAGACAGAGTTCATCTGAAAAAATCAGGTAAGTTTACGTGTCGGATTCATGAGCTACATCTAATAAAAATCATAGCAGTATTTACAGGGATGCTTTCTTGGTTGACACCTCGAATAGAGGCCGCCTCATCGCGCCTCCACGCGCTATTCACGCGCCAGCTGTTCTACGGCGTCCTCCTCGGATTCTCGCTATCCATCACCTCGACCTCGCTCGCGCTGTACTATCAAGAACGGAAGCGGGCGCGGATTGAGGATAAGTTCGAGCCGCGCCCTATTGAGCTGCGTAGTGATGAGGTGATTGATGGTGTCACTGGGCTTATAGGTTCGTGTTTTCGGAGTCGTGGTGGTAAGAGTTGGCGGGCTGATGTGTTGATGTACGGAATAGGTAACACGCCGCTTGTGCGGATTGCGTCGTTGAGCGATGCACTTGGCGTGGATATCCTGGGGAAAGCGGAGGTGAGGGCTCGTCTGAGCGCGTGCGACGGATGCTCATCCTTCGTTTGATAGTTCTTGAACCCGGGAGGGAGCGTGAAAGACCGCGTCGCGCTACGAAGTAAGAAGTCTTCTGATATGAAACCTCTTGATTTTGTTATCGGTACTCTAACAATTGTGATTTATAATAGTGATAGAAGACGCGGAGCGCCAGGGTCTGCTGTACCCGCACACTGGCTCGCGCATATTCGAGGGCACCGTCGGCTCGACAGGCATCTCTATCGCTACTATCGCACGCGCACGGTGAGTGTCTTTCTACCCACATCTCTTCTCCTGTCTGTTCTTGCTTACGGGTGGCGGGTGAAGGGGGTATGAAGCGAGTAAGTGTAGTGAAACCTAACGTGGTGCGGGACGTGCTGAATAAGGTGTGGTTGTGCGCAGCGATCATCATGCCAGACGACGTCGCGGAGGAGAAGGTCAAGGCGCTTGCGTCGCTTGGTGCGCACATCGAGCGTGTGCGGCCTGCAAGTATCATTGACAAGAAACAGGCACGTCTACTCCTCCTAATCTTTGCCTTCCAGTATGAGATGTGCTGAATGGTTAGGGCGTTGTCTACTAGTTTGTGGTGCGTTGCATGCCCATGCCCATACCTTTGTACGTGTTGATAGAGTACGACCTTCGCAGAACCTTGCCAGACAACGCGCAGAACAGTTTGGCAAGGACGACTTCACGTCGAATTCAGCCCTGCTTCGCACATCCTCGTCGTCTGTCGTGGTGACAACTACAGCAGCGGACGTGATTGCGCCCGGACACGGCCCCATGACTGCGCAGGACGAGCACGAGCTTAGGGCGAAGCCGCGCGGCTTCTTTGCGGACCAGTTCGAGGTGCGTATGTCCATTGCCCGTTAGGACGTTTACAGGCTAAAGTGTATGGTGCCCAGAATAAGAGCAACTACGATGCGCACTACGATGGGACAGGACCGGAGATCTGGAGACAGACGAGTGGGCGCGTGGATGCGTTTGTTTCTGGAGCAGGTAGAGCTATACACAAGCGGCTGCATATGAGATCTCTTGCTGAGTCTTTGCAGGTACCGGAGGGACTATCTCGGGCATAGGACAGTTCTTGAAGTCTATCAACGAGGACGTGCGTGTTGTCCTCACAGATCCGGAGGGGAGCGGGCTGTATAACAAGGTATCTATTAGATTTTGATCCAGACGTACGTGGTTGGTTCTGATCATGGGTTTAAGATCAAATTTGGCGTTATGTTTGATATGAAGGAAGCGGAAGGTACAAAACGACGACACCAAGTCGATACAGTCGTTGAGGGAATGTGCGTGACCTACTGTTTGTACTTTCAACGCTAACAGTTTGTCTATAAGTGGGATCAACCGGCTGACGAAGAATATGGAGTTTGGGCTGTCTATCATCGACGATGCGTTCCGGTGCGTGTCGGTCTTTGAGTAGCGTAGCTCTCGTATTGACTGCGTAGCTACAGAGTCTCGGACGCAGAAGCGGTCGCCATGTCACGGTACCTCGTGCAACATGACGGTCTGTTCCTCGGGTCCAGCAGCGCGTGCAACCTGGTCGCTTGCATCAAGCTCGTGAAAAAGATGAGATGGAAGGAGGGGCAGAAGGTGGTGACGATCTTGTACGCAATTTATATCAAGTCAGACATACGTGCATGATTCATTCTCACTCTTTGATAGATGTGACTCAGGGACAAGACACTATTCAAAAGTGAGTAGTTTGGGCTTCATTGCACGCAGAACAGACTGATTATTCATGTTGCGAAATATCTTAGTTCTGGTGAGTATTATTATAGAATTTGTTTTGAACTTTATTTATGGTTACACTTCGGTAGGAACGACGACTACTTACGCCGAGCAGATATACCAGTCGACCCCAAGCTGATAGAAAACCTGCTCTCTGATGCTACCACAGAGGCATGATGGAGTGCACCGCGCCAAAGGTGCGATAGTTCGGGTGCTGACGAGCTGCTATGCAAATGATGAGTACGATACAGTGTGAGTAGGTGTAGTGCTACGATATAGAGAATACATGATGTGTGCAGACAGCGAGTGGATATGCGATAATAGATAAAATAACAGCAGTGCAGTCCTCACGGACGCCCAGGCAAACCCATAGAAAAACCGGGCTGAGTCGATGAGAAGAATGACGACGGCGTGAAGTTGAAGGGGGCTGCAAGGGGTGCAGTGGTGAAAGGGGGGTTGGGCGAGCGGAGCTGGGAATCCTTGCTGGGAGAAGCACTGAGGGACGGGGTCGCAGAGACACGGCTGCTACAAAGGCGGGGTCAGAGCATGAACAATAAGAGTGGAGACGATATGACATACGATGTGTCCTGGTTGGTGGTTAGCGATGGGTCGGTGACCCCGACCTTCATGAACCCTGCTTGGACCAGGAAATCCCACACGCGACTCGTCTTGTTAACGTCAATCTTGACAAGATCTCGTGCTTCTCGTCGACGCAGTTTGCCACCACGTCTGGCATACTCGCGGACGAGTGTCTCCTTGATGACCAAGTAAGGCTTGGGAAGGATACGCAGCTGAGAACAAAGTGTTTGTTCTTCCGGCGTGAGTAAATGGAGTGAGGGGCTGTTGGCCAGGTTGAGAGGTTGGGCTATGATGAATTGCTGTCAGAGACACGGGATCTGAATGCAGTTGCCTGACCAAATACTTACGAAGCTTTCGGGCAGGTGGACCTGTACCACCTGAGCCTGGTGGACCACCGGGCTTTGGAGTACCTTCGAGGGGAGCCTCTGATTCCCTGCGTGAGTCTGGCGCGGTAGATTGCCGACCAACACTGGTACGAAGGTTGGTGTGTCTGTCTGAGGCGTAGTAGTCACGCGTACTCCAGTTAGCCTTCACTTGCGACTGAAAGAAGAGGTGAGTACAGTTCTATGTGCGAGTTCGTGTCTCGTATGACATACCCTCTTGACCAGATCTGTCTCATACTTGTCGATATCTGCCGCTGATAACAAACCCTGTCTTCGGTAATGTTGGAGTTCTTGTATTCTCTTTCGAAGTGTGGATTCCCCTGCATGGTTCGCGGATATCAGATGGAGTCAAACGAGTAGGGCAATAGGTCTTACATAATGTATCCGCTACGAATACTTCAAAATCTTCAGCAGTTTGCAGCCGGGAGAAAGGTCTTAGTCGATGAATGATGTCCTTCTCTTCCTTAGGACGCTTCTTCTCATTTGCTTGCATCTATGAGAAATGTAAGTAACCCCGTTCAACACGACTACTACACGCAATCTCGCCTGCTTATAATTTAATAATCCTCGGTCAAACATGACGGCCTTAGCTTCATGCCGTCTCTCAACGCGCTGCTTGTACATCTCCAACAGAGTGAGCTTGAACTCAAGGGAGTCATTCGTTTCGATAGGTGGAGGCAGAGTTGGTTCATCAACTTCTTCCTCGTTCCCCTCCCCTTTGTCTTCAGCCTTGGGCGGTGATTCGGCCTTGGGAGTGCTACTCTTGAGATTAAAGCCGTTCAGAACACCATTGGCCAGCCCGTTTGGCAGTCGTTTGCCGCCAGCGGGTGTTGAGTCGCGCATCTTTGCGTCTTCGAGTATTTTCGCCCGGGCTTTGACATCGAGATCCTCCTCGTCTTCAGGTAACTTATCACCGCCGTACTGTAGGCAGATACCGAATTCCAGGTCCTTCACAAGATCTTCTGCTTCATTGTCAAGTTCGTGTTCGAATTCCAAACGGCCAGGTAGAAAGGTTGCTACTTCGTGAATGCCCGGAGCCGACGTGGGTGCGACTTTAGGTGCGGGCGGGGGAATCGTGTTCATCTTTGATATACGTCTTCTCTTGCGCTCTTGGAACTCGCTGGGATCAATATCGAATTGGCGATTCATTTCCTAATGGTACAGGGAATAAATGGAAGAAAGAGTCGACAAGAAGGCAAAAACGATACTTACAGGGAGTGGCCAATCTGGAGAGTCGATGTAGACAGAGATGTAGTGTTGCTCTACTTCTTCTCGTGTACGAGTTCCAACGTGTTCAGATATAGCCTGCCAGTTGCCAAGGCCCTGCAAAGAGATACCCTCCAACAATAATAATTCTCTGACAATACACCGTTCAGATAAGGAAGGTGGCCAAACACGTGACGGACTGACTCATCTGCCCCCCAGTCTTCAGTAAAGATGGGATACGAATGCAACTCCTGCGATGCGCTTTAATGTGATAGAACAGAGTGGTTCAAGCTTCGCACTTACGACGACGCGATATGCATGATTCCGTTCATGCTTCGCAAACTCTTTGCCTGAGCAGAAACATGCCGGACATATGTCTACACCATCTCCTGGTTCACAAACCGGGTCCGCACATTTTATACGGATTGAATGCGTTAAGTCGCAAGCACATCCGTCGCATTGGATTTGTAAACCAGGTTCATTAACGGCTAAAGAGAGGCGTCTAAGTAAGCCAAAGGCGTGGGAACATACGCAGACAAGAGAGAAGCCTTTCGGTATCAGACTGTGCAAGGAACTCACTCTGAATCTCCTCAGGTTGATGCTGACGTGTGCGGTGAGTAACCGTCATTCTTCATCGACAGCCACCGGCCTCACGCGCCTGCGTTAGAGGCGATTTAAGTTGTAGTTCCGCCGGCCTGTGAAAGCGGTAGAAACGGAATACAGTGCTTGGCCCAGGATGTTGAGCTTGAGGCCACCTGGTGAGGGCCAAATGAGGGCCAAGGGACCGAAAATCACTGGTTTGCATCATGTGTCAGCTCCAGACTGCTCACGGTCGTTGAGGGCGATGGTAACACACCTTGAACCCCTCGTGAATACTTCCGCTTAGGTCTTTAGGTGTTTCTCGCTCTACGTCCGTGCAGCTGTAAAAGTAGAAGGACGGCAGGACACAAAGGCGTGGTAATTGTCTCCGTCGTCGTTGTGCTCAACGTCGTCGCAGGCCACAGCGTTGTCACATATGTGACGCGTTACCACGCGCCCGTCACTTATGTCACATCACGGTTTACGACTTCGATGGGCGTCTCTATTCCGCTGTCCAATGCAAGACCGTGGCTTGACCGTGGCCGCTTCACGCTAGTCTCATCCCTCGCCTGCACTCAATCGCATTACCGCTCGTGCACATATTTCGGTGGACTGCCGCCAATAACAGAGCTGTCCGAACTGGTCTCGTCGCCCCATTGTTACGCGAGGCAAACCAAATGAGCGAAACGCGGTCACCTTCACCAGCCCCTGGACGGTCTATCGACATTGAGTTGTCGGGGCAGGAAATCATCACAGTAGACTTGGATAACCTTGACGCGGATCCAGATGATCTTCTTGACGTATTGAAAGAGTCGCGTTCCAAGGTATCAGTATGGACGAAACTTGCCACAGAATATTGGCGGAGAGGGTCCTTGGAACCGGCAGAGAAGTTGGCACATGGGGCTATTGCTTGTACGTAGTATGTTTATGTGGATAAGACGTGGATGGTGACGAAATCTATAGTCTTCAAATCTGGTGGAATGCCAACATCATTACCACCTATATATGCACTGCTCGCTAATATACAAATTGCCCGCGCACGAAAGGCACCCAAACTGATTCTGCAAGAACCTCGTAGGCACACAATCATTCAAGGATGATAGATTTAAGTTCTGAACGTTGTGTCTACAGGGCAGGACGACATGAAGAAGGAGAAGCCAAGAGAGGAGTATTACCGTGAAGCCGCGCAGTTTATGAACACGGGGGAAATGGTCGTAAACGAGCTCGGCATGCCAAGCGGAGCTCCCTTGAACTTCCTCACTCGAGGTGCGCCCCTCGCATTCCTCCAGACCCAACTCGCTAAGAATATTCGTTACAGCAATATTGCAGCTGGGAACCCAAGCGATGGATGACGCATTTCGCACCTTCGACAGTATTCTTAGGGAAAAGCCGACCAACATTGTTGCGCTTATGGGCAAAGCTAGGATACTGTACGCAAGACGACAATACCCTCAAGCTCTGCGTACATTCCAGACCGTGCTGAAGTATAGCCCCAACTGCAATCCTGATCCCCGAATAGGCATTGGTCTCTGCCTCTGGGCAATGGATCATAGAGAAAAGGCCAAGATGGCATGGGAGCGTAGCTTGGAAGTGGTATGTGCTAAGAAGATCATATTTACATTTTACTCACACAGATCCAGAATCCTTCACAGTGGCCAGCTTCGCTTCTGCTTGGACTGGACTCTATCAACTGCAGCAAAGACGAGAAATTGTCAGAAAACGAACGCCGACAGGAATTCATGCTCGGCACTCGAATGGTCGAGAAGGCCTTCAATACCAACCAGCGGAACTCTGCAGCCGCCAATGCCCTGTGCGAGCTTGTCCTTCGGAAAGGACAGCCTAAGAGGGTATGTAGGCTACCATATTCATCTCAATTCCGCACCTTACTGACGTAAGTAGGCTCTGAAACTAGCAGAGCGGACATTACAATTTGCCGACACGTTGACCCTCCTAACGGAAGGTCACATTCGTTGCGGCAGAGTACTTCACCAAGAAGGCTCCTTGTCCGACGCGATGAAGCAATACGGACAGGCTGTGAAGGGACAACCAGGCAATGTGCTAGCAGCTGTTGGTCATGCGCAGGCACAGCTGAAACTTGGTGAGTTCTGTGTCGCTTGGCAAAGTCATAGCTGACGCAGGTATCAGATGAGGTATCGGCGGCAATGCATTCTTTGGAGACGCTGTTGCAGACCCAGACCACCAATCGGTCGATAGAGGCTACGGCAATGCTTGCATCGATTCGTGCGGTACCTCGTCCCGGTATGTCAAGCTCAGACATCTCGCAAGCAAAGGCAAATGCTCGTGAGCTGTATGATAAAGTGGCCAAGGCTTTGCACCTGCCCGAAGCAAACCTGCCGCAGATGAACGGACACGTCAAAACCCTCACAAGGTCACAACGCAAGCTAGCAGACGATGTTCAGCTGCACATCGAGATGGCGAAACTCTGGTTTGAAGACGACGTTAGTCGTGTGGAGCGTGGGCTTCAGGAGGCATTCCGGCTCAGTGAGCGTGACGGTACGTCAACGCCTGACCCTCGTTTGATCAATAACTTGGGAACCCTGCAACATATCTCCAAGCGATACGACGCCGCGCGACTCCTATATGAACGTGCCCTCACGGATTCTGCGTCTGGTCCCAAAGCCAGTGAAGATGCGTTCACATCAATTCTTTACAACCTTGCGCGACTATACGAGGATCAGGGAGACGATGTGTCTGCTAAGGACGCATACGAGAAGCTACTCTCGAAACATCCAGAATACAATGACGGTAAGCCATAGTTGGAGGGCTGCTGTGGGCTCCACTGATGTGGTATTCAACAGCCAAAATTCGTCTTGCAAAAATGCTTGCTGACCTCAATCGCTCAAACGATGCTCACGACCTATTGAAGCAAGCACTTTTGGCGGAAAACGGCAATCTCAACCTCCGGGCTTTCTACACACACTTCCTCATACAGTCAAACATGGCAAAGCCTGCCAAAGAGCTTGTGTTTGCGACATTAAAGGAGCATGAGAGGCACGATCTTTACTCGCTCTGTGCCGCTGGCTGGATTCAGTATCATCAAGCTCGCGAAAGCCGTGACTCCTCGCCTAAAGGTGTTGAAGACCGTCGCCAAGGGTTCAGACGCTCTGCCGAGTTCTACGACAAGGCGTTGCAACTTGACCCCATGTGCGCGGTAGCCGCGCAAGGACTTGCTATTGTCATCGCGGAAGACGCACTGGGCAATCTTGGCGGAAGTATAGGTCCCATCCTCCCTGACGAAGGCACCAAACGCGTCAAGAATGCCCGGGACGCACTGGACATATTTGCCAAGGTCCGCGAGTCCATTGATGATGGCAGTGTCTACGCGAACATGGGTCACTGCTACTACGCAGTCGACGAATATGACCGAGCAATCGAGAGTGTGAGTCTCTTCATTTTGAATCGTAGGCCTTCCGTAAATACTAAACCATACGCAGTACGAGACTGCGTCAAAGAAGTTCTACCACAACAAGAACGTTGCGGTACTGCAATGTCTCTGCCGCTCGTGGGTAGCGAAGGCAGTTAAGGACCAGTCATTCGCTTCCATGAAGACAGCGCTTCGATATGCCCAAATGGTATTGAAGTTGTCCCATCTCAGGGATGTATCTAACATATGCTGTAGGCTCTTCACCTTCATCCTCAAGACAAGGCTATCATATACAACATCGCCATGATTGAGCAGAAAGCTGCTGAGATGCTGCTTCCTTTACCCCCCGCTAAGCGGACTCTGAAGGACATGCAGCAAGCTGTGGAACAGGTTCTGCACGCTCAGAAGTACGAAACTTCTTCATTTTACCGATATGACGTTGATGCTCACATGTTGTCCATAGGCTGTTCCAGTCACTAGCAGCGGATCAGTCTCCTGGTTTGCCGTACAGTCGCGACCTCACAGACGAACGCCACAAATACAGCAACAGTGTGTTACGTCGATGTGACGAACAGATTGCCATTCAAAAGCAGCACGAGAGCGAAACTCAATCTAGGATGACCGAAGCCCGACGGAAGAGACAGGAAGAGAAGGAGAAGCAAGAAGCTCTTGAGGTTGGTGGACTGATTTTCCATCCTGCCTTCCCTACTGACTGATAGGGATGTCTGGGCGAATAGCGGGAACGGCTAGAAGTACTTCGGAAAGAAGCGGAGGAGCTCGCAGAGAAGCGCAAGCTTGCTCGTGAACAGGCGAACGAATGGGCCAAGAGCGGCCAGTTCGACGTGAAGGATAGCGACGATGAGAAAGAACAGCGCAAGGCAAAGAAGGCTGCTCGTCCACGCCCTAAGCCCGAGCCTACTGGCAGCGGCGACGAACGAGAGCCTAAGAAGCAGAAGAAGCGTGGCAAGTTGAGGAAGAACGACGATGGCGGTGATGATGATGGCGCTTTGTTCAGCGGCGAAGAGGATGGCGAGAACAAGCCCACAGGGAAGAAGGCAAGTGTTCCCCACTCGATATTACCGATCCTTACAGGTGACTGACTTTTAAATACCGTCTAGCGGACAAAAAAGCGGGTGGTACGCGATGATGATGACGAAGAGGAGACTACTGCTCCAAGAAAAAAGCAAATGTGAGTCGGTTTCTACGTCTCGTACTGCATGTGGCTGATATATCCCGTTCACAGTAAGAGCAAAGAATTTATCTCGGATTCCGACGAGGAAATGTCATAATCCATGACTGCTCATGCTGTATTATTTCTGCTTTCTTGGCTTGTATTGTTGTTTTGTAAGAGTTCCATGCCTAATGATCTACACATGCATAATTATCGTCTCATGAACCATCGCTATCACGTTCCTCCTCGTGCCGAAATGAATCTCTATTCGGTTTTTTTACCATGTGTCATCAGTCCACTCGCATTCTTGATGTGTAAATGACTTCAGTGCACGTATGCCGGCGCAGGGTATGGGTGTACATCCGTTGATTCCAAAAAGTGAAAACAGAAACAAGCGTGCACAAGGAATACACCGCACTGCGATGGTCTGCAGCGCTCTCGCAGGTAGTAGAAGGCCGAGGTCGGTATCTACAGCAAGTGGAGGAATGAGTGCTCAGACACGAGAGCGGGTATAGCCTGATGGCAAGTGCTGGCAGAGATGAATGTCCAATCATCGGGATACCGCACCCAAGTAGCCGAAGAGACATGAGATAGATATCATTACATTAGTAGAAGCCGACGTGATAGAAGAGAGCTGGGCTATGCAAGGGAAAACAACAAAGCGGGAAGCGAGATAGCAGCGCAGATTGTTGAAAAACCGATAGTTAATGACGATGCTGAGCTGGAGGGACCTGATTCGCTAGGTGACGAGGAGGGCTGACTAGACGGGATACCTGAGAAGAGTTAAGTAAGAAACATTCACGTCGCTAGTATTTCTGAGTGCTAACCTGATCCGGTAGGGACAGGCACACCGGTCTGGGTGAAGGTAGCGGAGCCAGGCGGCGAAGGGTTGCCAGACGGTCCTACATGACTACAATTAGCTTGCGTTATGTCCGAACGAAGAGGTCCACGCACCGGAGCCGCCTGCGGCGCTCGAAAGTGCAGCAAACCCAACGGAGGGGGGACTTGACCGGAAGACAGTATAGACGTTTTTCTGCACTGACATTAGCCAACTTGACTCGCTCTCATCACAATCTATGGACTTACCAGGAACGTGTCGCCAACAACCCAGCTCGGGTTGCCACCACCACTGCCGATTTGAGAACCAAGACCGAGATCGAAGATGCCGCCTAGACAAGTGCCAGTCTGCAGAGTGCCAAGATTCATGTCGTCTGTGCTAATGGCCCACGTTTTTCCACCGAAAGAGAAACTAACTGATACCGACGTCGTACAAGCTTTACAACGAAGTCAGTGGCGTCATCATGTAATCGGGAGGTAAGAACTCACGGAAAGAGAAAAACCCTTGCATGGACCTGACGGGTTGAGAGCCGGGAACAGCCTCCCAAATAGCTTGGACCGCATCCGTTGGACCGCCGACAAGCGTGGTCCCAGTGTCAATAGCGGCTGCCGACTCTGCGCTGGTAAGAGCAATATTTTTACCGTTAACAGTTACGGCTGAGCGGAAGAACGGGTCAAAACGGCGTATTGAACACATATTCGAACATGGGACTCACTGGTCATCGGCAGCAACCAGAACGTGTTCTGACTGATGACGCCATTACTCGCAAGGTTCAAAAACTCGATATCGCCAGTGAAAAGAGTGTTATTGACGCCACCGAGGGTGAATACACCTCCAGGTTCTTCGGCTTGAGCGCTCTCGTCATCAATGAAACGTGTCAAGAAGAAGCTGAATTCAGGGCTTGCAAACTGGTTGGCACTCGTCAAGGCCTCCCAGAAGGGAACGGCCCTGGTCGAAGCCAGTGCCTGAAACGCCAAGCCCATGATACCGGATGTTTCCTCGTCAAGAATATTGGCTGATGCCTGCTCGACCAAGAGCATCTGCTGCGGGTTGACAATAAACCCGCCCATATTGACCGAGTCTTGCACAAGACTCCCAGACACCGCGCCACTGCCGTACTGGATATCAATTTCGCCTGTTGACGGAGGCTGTTGAAGGGAAGAGGATGCGGAGGCGTCGAATGTAGACTTGACTCGACATGTAGCGCAGTTGGAGGACGCAACCCAGAAATCCGAAGATCCTGTGTCAAGAACAACATTGAATGTTTGAGGAGGAGTGCCAACGGAAACGGAGCCAATGTAGGAGGAATCAACATTCTGAAAAGCAAGGTTGATGTGAGCGACATCCTTAGCGCAAACCAGCCGGTCGCATCTTGAAGACATGCGCGAGAAAAGCAAATCAGACAAGAGTCACGCTTGGCAGTAACCAGTCAGAGATCCTCGGCGACAAGACGATGGCGGTGACCCATCGAAAGCCAAGCACTAGTCAAACCGCCCGGACTATGCAGCAATAGCTCAATCTCCCCCAAAATACAAGCAGAATGCACGACACGTAACAGAGTCAACTGCCCACAACTTCAGAACGTCTGGGACTCACAGTATTTATCATGTTAATCCCAACAGTCTGCCCTCGTTTCGCAGCAGGAGCAGGAAACTTGTAACCATATCTGTGGCGTACACGCGCCGCAGCATTCTCTACAGCTGAAAGGTCTGCATCGCGACGGTTGAGTTTGCGGAGTGGTGTTCTTCGAACTAAAGGTACATCCGTGGGTTCGGCAGCAACTAGAGCAATGAGGGAGAGTAAAGGGAGCAATGACGAGGTAATCATGAGGGATAACCGGAAAGAGAGCAAACCGACGCACTGGGCGTCGTCGAGGGGCAGGAAGACGAAGTCCTGGTAGAGTCGAAAGAGGGAACGACGGTGGGATCTGAACGAGTGAGAGATGTATTTGAGCAGTCAGCCGCTGGAGTTTCCTTGGTATGTCACGAGTCACAGATCGGCACTGCCGCTAGTGGCTGTGACAGTATAACTTGGCTCTGTACCTACATCGCCTTCGCTGCATCTCGACAGAACTACAGCCCATACTGCAACGAAAGTTGCGCCGCGGTCTTCAGGTCTGCGCGTGCCTATACTATGAAGCCATGAGACATACATGTGGGAGGGTGGACATGCCAAGTCCTCATTCGCCGCAGCCATCTGCCCATGCAATAACCCCGCAAAGGATCACTCGACAAGAGATTATGTATGAGCCTCCGAGGCCTTCGTATTTTATATTCGCAAGGTATTACATCTCTCGCGCTCTCTACAGTAATCATTCATGATTATGCTGCGGAAGGGTGTAAATATAGCTGTTGTCATCCATAAGTGGTAAGCGCGTTACACGGTTGGAGGCTTCATCGGCGTACTGAAAGATCCATTTGTGTCTCCCAGGGATGTCACAAGGACATCTCTGCGTGATATCATTCTCACCGTTGGTGCCGATGCGAAATCCGTAACCTGCATGCAGTCCCCTTGTGAAGGACGCCAGTCACACGCAGTCACGCATCGATACCGTCACAGCCTATCGAACAAACGTTTACCGTGATCAGTCAATATGCATCGTACGTGGAAGCTCAGTTCACACGATCTCTCCCGCAATGTCACTCCGCAGTCCTGCCTCTTTCCCGATAAAAATAGTATAGGTTCACGGAAAGCGGTTACTGCTTCGCTTCATGGTACAACCTCCGTTCCAAGGATGCAGCGCGTCCAGTGCAAACGCCGATTCTGACGGGGCAGCTACATGCGTAGCAACAGATAGTTGCAACAAGATACTGTTCCCAGTTGTTGCGGGAATCATACTAATTCCCACTGTCTACGCACCTTAATGTATACCCACCAGATTCTGCTCATCTGACTGTTGTGTACATCCGTGGTCGTGTTAAATCTGTGCCTGCTAACAAAGGGTGGAGCAATGTCTGGGAGATTTATAGGTGTGCGCAGCCACCCCACACCCCACCCGCACTGGTCGTCATAGAGCGTGACAATCATCTTCCTGACCGCGGATATCTTAGCCAGAACCACCGGATCGCTAACGATAGTCACACTGTGCGCAAGAACAAACTCAATGACTGTCAATATCAACAGGTAAAGCGACCAGTCGCACGGTGACTGTGCCGGGGAAATAGACTTCCTTGAACTTCACACGTATGCTTCTGTAGGCTCGCACACACAGAAAACTTGAAAACTGCGCTTGAGGTCTAGTTAGAGCGTTAGCGATCCACACGTACACAACTTGTCTCATGACTGCTCGAATCCACACCGTACTTATACAGGAACTTGCGCCGGACCCGGGTGAGCAGGGAGCCATTCACCCGACTCACACATTTCGCTAAGTAGCATCGTACGTATGTACACAGCAATAATTTCTATGTATTATGGAAGATGAGTACAGCATGTGTATGTGGACCGAGGGAGGATGGAATGCATTACCGAGTATGAACGTACTCACTTGCCATTTTCGGTGATCGTCCACTTCCACTGACCAGATTTAGAAGCATCGACTCCGGTTTGACGCCAGCGTCACAGTGCTGAAGTTTGCCTACCATACACCGCACCACACCCTACACAATGCCTTCCAAGAGAGCACCATGTCAAATCTGTAGAGAGAACGAATCCAAGTACACTTGTTCAAGATGCATGGTGGTATAGTAACATCCCAATTTCCTGTCTCCCCATTCGCCCGCTGAAATCTTTTGCGAAATCTTCCTGACATCGCAGTTGTTCTGTGTCGTGCTTCAAGCAGCATAAAGGTACATGCATCCGAGGTTTCGAGTGCTGTGGCTTCCTACTAACTGGCTGCATCATAGAGTCCTCATGCTCCGCCACGACTGATGCAAATGTGCCTTCAACATCACGTCTGCTAGATGCAGGCGAGAACACGCCACAGGACCGAGGTAAGTGATTGTCACTGAAGTACCACTTCGAGGAATACTGGCGTATCAACTCTTCCTGTTCTGTTACCAACATTCAATATTTGTAGTGGACACTGCGCCAGACCAAGCTATTCCACCGCAGGACGAGCCGCCTCTCCGACCTCTCACATCGCTGAAGTGGCCCTATATACCCGAAGAATCTGCTTATCCTGATCCTCTCAAACGCGATGATCCGAAACAGCTTCAAATTCATCAATATGAATCCATAGGCAAGTCTGGTTGGCTGTTCCTTCTGCCTGCTCCCATATTCATTACCGTGGACAGCAACTTCGCAAAATGTACGAAAGGTCTTGGCCTCACATCCGAAGCTTCGAGACTTGCTCCGATCTATTGACAACCTTCGCGGCGAGGACCGTGAAGAGGCTCTGCAGCGCGCCCTTGGCATTTCGCCCTCTGACTTGGATGGGTCATCGAGGAAGAGCGGAACGTACGCGGAAGAAGACGTTAAGGCCCTTCGAGAACTCGCAGAGGCCATTGAGGCTGCAGTGCGAGGCGGAAAAGAGGACGTCCTTGGGCTAGACTGGGCAGATTGATTTGGCAAGTGCAATATCCTCGACAACATTTTCGCCTGTGTAACCAGCCTATATCACGAGCCAGGCCATGTATACCTGTGCCAAATGATCACTGCTATTTGTGAAAAAGTGCTCACGTGCAATTCTCGCAGAGTTCGCAAAACCGGAATTGCGACGATGGTGCTGCGGAACATTGTCAATGTAGTGACTTCGTCCGTCACTGATGTGCTGGAGCGTCATCAGAGCCCGTATCTCCGTTTGGCGGAAATCCGCCATGCTATACTGGCCGCCGCAGCAAAAGCAACCTTCCTTTGAATACTTCGAACTCGTACTTGGTAAGCCACGCCATGCCGAGATCATTCACCTCTCACAGCCACAAGTGGTTCCGTATCTCCTGGATTCTTTATTTGACTGCGCGGTCGATGGGAAATCACGCAAGTGCGGAATGTAACAAAACTTCCTAGGCGATTTTGCTCTAGTCTAAAGTTATGGCCATACCGTGGCATCAGTGATTCCGACTGAGCTGTTGAGGTGTAGGATGTATTTGTGCATTTCACTTCAACAGGCAGAGGGCTGAATACGTTCAACCTCCTTAACGACGTCTTGACTGTTTGGCGGTACAGCGAGTTACCTCGAAGCTTCGTCTCATTGTTCGTACTTCAATGTTTCATCCTACATCGAGGCTGAATACACTCAACTAAGATCAGATACAACGAGCTCGATGATGTTCCTTTCCTCAGTCATATTGCACATGCAGCTCATCTGCGGTTTACCCTCTCCAATCTTAACTCCTTCGGGGTCACGCGGTATGCCAAGAAAATGGCTGCGAACAGCTAACGGAACGAAAGAAACTGGGATGGGTGGTCGCAAGTGCATAGTCAATCCGTTCGTCGTCAGGTGGCCCAGCCACTCAGCTCTTATGCTCCTCTGTGTTCCTGTTACGTGAAGTTGGGATGGTAGTGAAAGCCTTCAGCTCGATACGATGCCAGTTCCGGAGCATGGGAGACACGGTCTCCTAAGGCACTATGAGAAGATGAGATGGTCGTCAAAACGTGCAGATTGAACTGACCACCTCCTTGACTGTCGGAACTTGCGATCATAGAAGAGCACCCTACGGTGCCTTACAAGTTGACAATCATCCGGAGCGAGTGGTACCACCCCCGGTGAAGTCAACTCGTACAAATTCATCATGATAGAGTCAGTCGTATAGCGCACTGCATCTTCCCTCCACATTGGAATCTGTAACATACAAATAAATCATTCAACTCTTGTCTTACTCTACAGCAAACTGCGGATGATCCCGTCTCCTTCAACCAGGATGCAAGGCCCTCCATAGATGACCTTCTCGGACAGGCCGTTATCTTTGATGTACTGAATGACCGCATCATCTTCTGCGCCGGGCTGCAGCCACAATGCAGGGATGTCGAGAGCCTTTGCTTGCTCTAAAATTCCAAGCGTGATCTGTCGTACGGTCGAAGTCGTATAAGAAAAGTAGATTCCACCATGATACAGCTGCGCGGAGAGCTGTGCGTACCTTGCCGGGTGTGATGATGCTCACAGAGGTCTCGGTGGGCGACGGAAGATCGGACAGAGTGCGGAGGGTGGCGATACCCTCGAGTTCGTCCTCTTTCTATATACCTATAGCTTAGCCAGTGAAACTGAGTGAAGATCTGGCTAGCTGAGCTTACAGGATGGATGGGAGTGACGTCCTTGTCGCGAGCCTGGTACCATTTCAACACCTGGATGGAAGGCACGCCAGCTGTCAGCCCGATATCAATCCCACCAGATATCAAGATATTCGTACCCTTGTTCCATACTTAGTTTGGTCCTTGGAGGCTCCCAGAACTGCAAAGTGGGGAGAGGAAAGGAACTTCTGCTTCACTTCAGTCGAGCCAGGCATGATACGATGTAGGTGGGCGCGAGCGTGTTGAATGAAAGCTTGCATCAACGAGAGGGATTAGATATACTTATGCTAGCACAGGCTTACGCATGTCAATGATACCGATGGTGATACCAGCGCGAAATGGCGGAATGACGCCGCACGATTGTGAAAGGCAAGCTGCAAAAAAGCGTCACCTGAGCGATTCGAACACTCGCGTGCAAAGCACAACCGCTGACAGCTAGAAATAGCAGGCGATCCCGTTAACCACTCCGGCAAAGTGACTTAAACCTAGTACATAAACTTATAAATTATCACTATCTATACTAGCTAAACTCCGTTAACTTCGGGCGGTTGAACGGCAGCCACAGAAGACATCTAATGCTGGGAAGATATTGTACAGCATTGATTCTTGATGATTGTCGGTCGGATCGAATGCTGCTGTCTTTCCATTCATCCACGTAACGCAGTCCAGCATACAAATGCGATGCATGATGGAATCCCGGCTGACTACATCCAAGCTCTGGACGTTGGACCAAAACCGAAACTTGCACATCGAGATGTTGATGCTGTGCCTTGCGTCTGCGCGGGTTGGGGAAGTTGTTCCCACCCCCAGGGGAACCCCTCGGACGTTTAGTCACCGCTGGGACTCGGCGGGCATAGTAGAGCGCTTGGACATCGCCAGTTTCGAGGTTTCTGTCAACCGTTAAGTGGCTTGGCGTAGAGGAGCAGTGGTCGATAATGGGTATCTGAATGGGCAAATGCTGGATTGGAGGGCGAGCAGACGAAATCTGATATACGCATACATGTTCAGCAACTCACGCATTTGTAACCGGGTATGAGTATTGGACACACCGATAGGGGCCACATGCACGAGAAGGGAATGGCGGTGGAGGTGATTGTAACAGGTTCATATCACGCTATGATGTGGCCTATGATCCCTAGCGGAATAGCCGACCATTAGTAATACATTAGTCTCCGGAATGTCTAGTATTCAGCGGCGAGACGGAGGACCTCCGGGAGTATAGACGCGGTTCTTGATACACAGAATTGAGGCGCGTTGGGAGATGCTGTACAAGAGGCACAGCAGAGCTTTAGGGTATGTTTCTCTCGAGCGCACCGTGTTGGTGCAAGAGTAATGAAGTACCCTCGGAGCGCCACTTTTCTCAGCCAGCACCGACATCCTGACAATGATTCGCTTAATAGACACTGCGGGGAAGGGACCTTCAGTAGCGGCGTCCTATTGTAATGGCGAAAATCATTGCGACCTAGAAGAGCTACAATTCACCGCTACGACGAGGTATGTGACGTACTTTCAATACCGTAAGTCTGTTCGAGGATGGAATTATCTGAGCGTTCCGGTCAGAACGTGCGCGCAATGACAGCATGAACGACGCTTCTACGATGCGCTGTGGAGATGAATCGTCGTTGAGAAGTCAAGACAAGTTGGGCCGCTTGCATGTTTCAACCTAGCGGGTGAAGCACGAAACTTCCGCTTCTGCGTGGTCACACAGGAAAGATGTAAGTCTGGCTATGATCAAGGCGCAGCGAGTGAACTCCGTACTAAGTCGTATATGCGATTCATGCCGGTGTGATCATAACTGAAGCATGCTATGCTCTGATGACCCGTCCAAATGCAGGTGCATCCAGGACATGCTAGTATGACATGAGTGGTCGACATCATCTCAGCACGAGTTTCCGCGTCGGTAATGTCGCACTACCGCTGTTGTGATCCCGCCCATGGAGTCAGTACAGCGAAAGATATGAAGATGGGCGACCGGTCATGTCAGCACATAGGAGTCGCAAATGAATCGGATCGTACTTGTGTGGAAAAAGAAGGCTGCCAGCCGCGGAATTGCCATCTGGCTCAGCGTTTCGATGCGGGGTGCCTGTGCCTCCGTGCTGCCTTTGGTTGAACGCTGCTGATCAATGAAGGCGAGTGAGTAATCTCAGCGTAGAACGTATCTGGACCGACAAAGACGACTATCCATGGATACTCGCATTGGCCTTTGTACGCTCAGCTATAGTAGTAGAGTGTTTGTTCTTGACAATGCATGGGAAAGCGGTCATCCGCCTGAGCGCCAAGGTCCCTTTGATGGAAAAGAAAGTCTATTTCGTTGCGATGGAGGCGCTGCGCTACGTACGACAAATTAAAGGCTCTAGCAGTGTCCGTCGTCGATGTCGTCGGTAGTGCACCAGGAACCAAGAGACTGCAACTGTTGGCTGTCGCTCGCGACGGTGTTGGAGGTGTGCGGATGCGAAAGAGGCTCGGGCGGGGCCCGGGTGGATTACCGAAAGCGGAAACGTCGCCGGTGATGGAGCGGCAGGCCGGAACAAATATGGGCAGACCGGAAAATATTTGAATAACGGGCGTCTGCGGGTGCGGTTGTTAACCAGCCTTTTCCGTTTCGCGAGTCTGAGCTTCGTCTCATCTTCCTACAACGACCCGGCTGCCCATCACTCTGCGCTGGTCCCCTCGCCGCTCCTTTCCTTGATTTTTATTCTTCACTTTTTCTATCTTATCCCCTCCCCACTCGCCCCCTAGCAACTTCTTCTCTATCACCACCACCTCGTCGACATGGGATGCACACAATCGTCTGTCGTCGACGATGAGGCGAAGGCCCGTAAGTTTTATCCGCCGTGGCCATTTCTGTGTCAGCCGCCTCACTGCGTAACTCTCAGGCAACGACGAGATTGAGAACCAGCTTAAGCGCGACAGGCAGTTGGCTAAGAATGAGATAAAGATGTTGCTTTTGGGTGCTGGAGAGTCGGGCAAGGTATGGGAATCACAAACGTGGTCGCCTCGCCCCCTACTCACGACGTCCTACCGTCCCTTTCGTAACACCAGTCGACCGTTCTTAAGCAGATGAAGCTCATTCATCATGGCGGTTACAACGAGGCTGAGCGGGACTCGTACAAAGAGATTATATTCTCCAACACCATACAATCTATGCGGTGCGTCTAACCGGTCCTTCCCATCAGCTCCAGACGGGGCGTCTCATACTCCCACTCGCCTTGTAGTGCTATCCTAGAAGCTATGCCCCAGCTAGACATTCAACTCTCGCCACAAAACGACGCCAGACGATCCATCGTCCTCAGCCTCCCCATGCAACTCGAGGGTGATATCCTCCCCAACGACGTTGCAGACGCTGTCCGCGGCTTGTGGCAAGATCGAGGGGTCAGGGAGGCCGTAAGCCGCTCCCGCGAGTTCCAGCTGAACGACTCGGCAGTGTACTACTTCAATGCCATCGACCGGATGGCGGCGCCAGGGTACTTGCCCACAGACCAGGATATCCTCCGCTCACGAGTGAAGACGACTGGTATCACAGAGACGACCTTCAAAATTGGCGAGCTGACGTACAAGCTCTTCGATGTCGGAGGTCAACGGTCAGAACGTAAGAAGTGGATTCACTGTTTCGAGAACGTCACGGCCTTGGTGTTCTTGGTCAGTTTGAGCGAGTACGATCAGATGCTGTATGAGGATGAAAGCGTCGTACGTGCTTCCCTTGTCTCCTTTGTTTCATTGTTCACTAAGCGACCCTCATTCAGAACCGTATGCAAGAGGCTCTGACCCTCTTCGACTCGATATGTAACTCGAGGTGGTTCGTGAAGACGTCCATCGTAAGTGTTACAGTAATATACCGCAAGAACACCGTTAATTAATTAATCTTGCACGGTCCCGTAGATTCTATTCTTGAACAAGATCGATTTGTTTGCGGAGAAGATTCCGAGGTCACCCCTTGGTGATTACTTCCCAGACTACACAGGCGGCGACAACTACGACCTCGCATGCCAGTATCTACTCAACCGTTTCGTGTCGCTCAACCAGAGCCAGGCAACGAAACAGATCTACGCACACTACACATGTGCAACGGACACCAACCAGATCAAGTGTACGTCACTTCCGCAGTGACGATATATTACTTCTGCTGATCTCTTCTTGTGTCTTAGTTGTTCTGAGTGCAATTCAGGACATCCTGCTGCAACTGCATCTTCGTGAATGTGGTTTGCTGTAGGTTCCTTCCCTGGTTGCGCAGCGGCCCCTGTGGACCCTACTCAGGTAGCCGCTGCTGGTTTCGGTCTCCATGCACATCTATATCGTCGAAGTTATCATTGCCACGAAGGTACACCACATTAAACGCCCGCGCCTCATCGTGCCCTAGCATCTCCCGCATTTCCGACCGACATCCCCCACCGGCCACCCTGGAAATCTGCACTTTATGTTTATTTTCCCAGACGTTCTCATACACCCTTCTACTTTCTACCTACACGTCTCTTATTGTTCCCTTTCTTGTCGTCTTTTTTTCGCATGATCTGGATGTGTTTTCCTCTTCTTCCTTGATCTCTGAACTTAATTGTGCTATGGTTTGTTGCTACCTTACAATACATATAGCTGTCGCATATTTCTCTCTGCCTCAGACTTTGGGTGTATTTTTCCTAGCTATACCCACCAACGTCGAATGGATCCGCCTTAGATCCTCACGCGTGTGTCCCACTGCGCCTCTGAACTTCTATTCTACTCACACGAACATTGTAGTGAACGCTTCTTCTGCTCTAGCCTGGCATACACGTAAAGCAGCTGACCCTGTTGCTGACTACGCTCTTCCCTTTGTCCCGACAACAGAGAAAGGCTCCATCAGTCGTGTCAACCGATGTCTTGGAACGAGCCACCCAGGTCGATTGATGGCTGTCAGATGGCCAGCCCCGGGCATCAACCGTACGTGCGGTAAGCCGCCATCTGTACGCTCTTCCGTTCGACCTGAGGTTGATAACAGAAGCAGATTTCGAACGCCCGACAGTGTGATCTTTGAGGATAACTATATGGATTCGCGAATTCGACGGGTGGTGTTTATGCTGGCCCGAGGTATAGCAAGCCTGCAGCACGTCTAAGTGAAGACATCGGTGGGCCATGTCAGTGTTCGCGGCAGTCACGTTGCTGACGTCTGCCACGACAGCGACGCGGGGCGGTACACCGACGATGATGTTGGCCTTCGCGCTGTCCGTACGGGCTCGCCGGCAGGAGACTATCAACAGCTGATGCTCGCAAGCCGACATCTGATCTCGTAGCAGGAGGACATCGTGGGCACGATGCCTCAGGACGAGGACATGTTCACGCCAGTTGCATCATGCCTCAGCCTGTGTGCTTGCTTCGACTGTATACGCGTGTCAAGTAGAAGTCCGACAGGTCGGAGGGAATGGGTATCTTTCTTCCTCTGCTTCCTGACGTTTGTCGTTTATGGCAGATCCTGGGGGTGGGTGCTCGGCGATCGAGTGCTTCGACGTCCTCGGATTATCATCTGTTTGAGATGTGAGGTGGGTGTCTGTATACTCAATAGTCAGCGGTGTCGAATTATAGCTTCCTAATGTTCACGTTTGGTCTGGCCAAGGGTCAATCTGTTGCTTAAGCTCAAGCTCGTGCCCGGGCTCGCCACACCTCTTACATGCTGAGTCCGGGAATCTCTCGTTATCGTACCTTGCTCATCTTGTACCTCTTCAGACCTTCAGCACTTACCCTGATCTACGCACGCCGCGGCCGGCCAGCAGACGAATTCGACGGTGTTTCGTCCAATCACGAAGCTGTTTCGGATGCGTCAAAAGCGTCAGTCAATCCTCACGAAACCGAAACGCATCCAGCGGATAGATATGCGCTCCGGGCGTGATGGATAGCGGGTGATGGCGCATCGCTGCGAGGTGGGGCAGATGGTGGCGCGGGTTTGTATCGATTATCAGCTCGAACGGAGGTACAGGGGTGCGCGGTGCCTGCGAGCGGTGCGTTCCTCGCATATCTGCAGGGATGTGCCTGCAGGTTCTAGAGAGCTAAGAACCGTTCTGTGTGTGTATGTATGGGTTCTATTTGGTTACCATTATTCAAGCGGCGTGGGGTTCAACTACGGCTCAAACAGACTGCGGTCATATGCAGAGCTGAGGATCTCTCACTTGGGAAGCTGATATCACGGTGCGCTCCTGGCAAGGCGAAACACTTCCCTGTTCGATGGCCACAGTTTGCCACACTCATCAGTATCGATTGAAATAGATAGCGGCGAGATCAACGTGCGTTGAGTGTAGGTAATTGGCACCTTTGAGACGTCATCTTACAACAGACCGCTGAATGCTGCAGTCGTAATTGCGTCCATAGACTTTATCGCCACGCATCCTTCACGAGGCAAGGTCCCAACATGAGCACCCCGGATAAGACGAAGAGCCATCAGCTGCAGGCAGGATACTCCTATCAGACTCAACCCGCTTGGAGTGGCAATCACTGCGCTCAACAGAGTCAACAGACTTCCTCATCGATGATGGATAATACCATGAATGATCATTATGACTCATCTAAGACAGCAGCGGCGTGAGGAGCGTGTGGGGGATGTGTTTAGGGGGTGCGCGATTGGGAATGGGGATGGACGTATGAAGATAAAGAATAGAGCGGAGGTCGGGCGAATTCTGAGGGATTAGCAGAATACGATAGAAGATGGTATGGATGAGCGCGATGCAAAATTACGGGGATAGCACACGAAGGGATAACAGTGGATGGAGATGAAGGGTGGGGAATGATGGTGGATGCAGAAGAAAGTGTACAGTGAAAAGCAATAAAGCACAGCAAAATGATGGGAGAAGCACGAAAGGTCCAGGATGAACAGCGAGGCATCTTCATGCGAGGCTGGTTCATGGAAGCTGAAGATTTCCGAAGAGTGCCAGTTGGAGCAATACGTACAGTCGAAGCAAATAATTATGCATGAAGAACTGTATCAATGCAAAGCCACCCGCGTGACGCAGGACGAGTCCATTAGCAGCGGCGGGTAACTGTAAGCGAGGGACAGCAACATTAGCAGGGCTTTCAGTAGTCGAAGCCGAGGTCAACAACGCTCCGTCGACTTCGTCCACTTGAGCCTCTAGCGGGGGATCGTTGTGTAGTCACCATGCAGGAGTACCCTCGATATCGACCCAGGTTGTCTGCCCTTCCGCAGGAGTATTTGTTCCAGAACTGCTTGTTTCCGATTCAGACTGGTCGTCCAGCAGAACTGCTTGCGCGGGTGCGTTCTCCTTATCCTCCTGAGCTGGTGGGAGAGGAACGACCGCTACGGTCGGCGCCGCGACCACATCTGCCGCCTGCGCCGTCTTCGCCTTCTCCTCCTCGGCCTTCTTAGCAGCTTCCTCTTTCGCCTTTCTTTCCTCCTCGGCCTTCTCGAGGAGCTCTTTACGACGCTTTTCGCGCTGGAAGAATGAGAAGAGAGCGTAAGTACAACGGTTGCCAAGTTGGGTGATAATGCGGGAAACGCCGAATAAACTTTGATCGGATAATCGATGACAGGACTTACCGCTAACTTCTCCTTCAACTCGCGTTCCTTCTTCAACCGTTCCCTCATCTCGCGCTCGCTGACAACCCATGCTGCCGCTTTCTTTGCTGCGTCCTCAGGACGCGACTTGTTTTTCAAGAGATCTGGAGACAATATGTCAGGACAAGTTCACATGGACGCTGCTCCGGGAATACGAAGAACGAAGAGCAAAAAAACTTACAGCCTTGTAACGCCGCGACACTGAATTCCTCGTCGGGGATGGAATCGGCGAACTCCTTGGCCAACTTCGAGAGCGTCTTGCCGTCGAGAGGGGGAGCAGAGTGCTTGAATTGATCGATTTCCTCTTCGACAGAGGGTGGGAGGTATGCCTGGTTCTTCAATGCATCTGCTGGCGACATCTTTGGCGTTCCGCTGGGGATTGATGGACTTGCTACAGACACCGAGCTACTAGCGGGGAAGGAGGAAAGCGAAGCATTCGACTCAGACGGAGTGCGACTTCCCAGCGCCAGCGAGGAGAACATCGACGAGAACGAAGACGATATCGGCGAACTTGCGGATTCCACAGATGGCGACGGAGGTGTTGGCAATTCAATCCCTTCGAGCTCTCCCTCTTCCACAACCTCATCCTCGTCCGTGGAAGGGAAGAAGTTGCGGAACAGGAGCTCAGCCTGCCACTTGGATGCGTTCCTAAACTCAACCCAGACGTCCATACGACCCGGACGTGACAACGCAGGATCCAGGCGCTCTAAGTGATTTGTCGTCCTGGGCAGCACAAGAATGTCAGGTTGGCATGGCAAACAAGACGGAGAGGAACATACGCGAATAGAATTCGGCCCTCACTTGCGGCTACACCGTCAAGAGCATTCAACAACCCGCTCAACGTCAACGTATTCACGTCAGACATTGTGTCGTTCTTATGCCTTCTGCTCCGTGAGTGCGACGAATCATTGTTATCGTTGACCGTCGCCTTCACTTCTGGGCTTCCTGTCGACTCCTCGTCTCTTGATGTGCTCCTCGTGAAAGCTGCGTCGAGGTCTTCTAGCAAGACGATGCATCGAGCGGGCACACGACCCATCAGTGTTGTCAATGTGCTGTCGTTTATCCACGACGACGACAGCGAGACAACGTAGATGTCGAGCATAAGCTCCCCGGCGATAGCGTGGATGAGGGAACTCTTCCCTGATCCTGGAACACCATGCAGGAGATATCCTCTGCGGAAGGGAATACCGCGGTCGGCGTACCACTGTAATGATAGGATTAGTACTCATGTTCTTTGAATTTCAGTCGAGATTATATGACAATAAACGTTCGAGGCATGAGGAGAATAGCAAAAGGACAAGTGCACTCAAGGGAGTTATTCGTTCGTCCCGTACTGTCATTTTCCTCTTGCGTTTCGTTTGTTCTCGCTTATAGAATATACTCAGACGACTCTTACCTTCTCGGACTTGAGGAAGTCCTTCGTATCTGAAAGCAGCATTTCTTTCACGCCTGGGTTGAGCACAATACTCGACATTGGCCTCTTGTGGCGCGAGTCGGTCCAGCGCCAGCAGCCGTGCGAATCCGCGAAATAGATCTGGATGCGATGAATAGCCTCCGCTTCATATTCCCTCTTCGCCTGCAGGACCAGCTGCTTTAGGATGGAGTTATTCCGGGCAACGACGCTAATCGAGAGCATCTCGCATCCGCTTCCGTCGTTCTTTCGCCCCCGCCAGACGCGCAGCCAGTGACCTTTGTAGTATATGGTGTGCGTCGTGTTTGCGGTGGGTTGGAAGACGACACGGGTCTTGATCTTTCCGGGGACATCTGACTCGCCTTCGTCGTCCGAATCGCCAAAGGAGTTGTCGGCCACTCTCGAGCCGAACCCAGGCGTCGACGTGCGCGTCGTTGTCTCGAACTCTCGCGACCGCTGCCACTCTGGTCTACGCGAGAGCCAGAGCATTAGCCAGTCATACGGATAATCTTCTTCTGAGAAGTGTGCAGTCAGGAAGAAGGCTAGAGGGGAGGAGCGGTGAGCACTGGGGAGGTACCAGTTGCCAGGTGAGTACTTACAATTGATGAAATGAGACCTAATTGCGATGGGGGCGAAACACGTACGTCAGTTCTCTTGCGTATTCCCAGATAACGACGATGTGTATCAAACCGAGGCACTCACCATCCTGAACTTGCCATCCTTCTGGCCGTCTCGACCGTTCCTCCAAGGACGACTAGCTTCACGCCGTCAATCATTGAGGAACCGCCGCCGACGCCGACGAGGGGCTGCACGAGTGATTTGAGAGCGTCCATGTTGATGATTTGTATGTATGAACACGGTCTGTGGCGACGCCAAAACTGCAAACACTAGTGACACTCGTGGGGGAATGGTGAGAAAGGAGGGGGTAAGAGGAAGATATGGATGTAGTGGTAGTTGGAAGAGAAGCAGTAGATGAAGAACACGACAAAGGGATGAGTCTTAGTGAGTCACGAGAACTGCGGTCCTCGGGAGAATGAGGTGGCAGTGGCAAGGGCGTATGTGGAATGGGCGATGGGTTGCGTGACACTGTCTACCAATGGCAGTGCAATCTACTGTCGGAGTAGAACGATGATGGCGGCCCCGGTGATGACACTGGGCGCGACGGCGGGGTCTGACTCAAGCACGACGAGGGCGGGAATGACTCCGGGAGCAGCGAACGTGGTGGCGACGGGGAAAGACGCGTCACGGCGACGACGGGGACTTTTGAGGCGATGCTGGGGTTCGCAGGGTCGGCTCGAGATGTTGGCTCGAGAGGGCACATTTAACCCAGAGACACGGCCCGAACTGGCGTGACGCCCCTCGGCAGTCGAACTCAGACGCCCTCGCTCAGCCATCCCAAGTATCTCTCACGTCGTTTCTGTCCGCTCGCTGGTCCTCGCGTTCCCCCACGACCAGGGCTCGCGGCGTGCAGCACAAGGCTGGAACGACGACTGCCACCTAGGGCTTTCCGCGAAGGGCCCAACGGCCTCGCCGCTGCAGGTAAAGGCTCATCTGCGGAGCTCAGAATGGGCGGACTGTGGCGGCGGATGACCCCCAATCGGCGGTACGCATATGAAGGATCAGCTGAGAACTAAGCAGGGCCCTCTACAACACCTGTGTACATCTGTCCGGAAGAGCTTGGTTATTGGACATGATTTATCACCGCCTGCCATGGCATCCACTGCCGCTCCGGCCACCTGTACTACTACTTCCTACCAGTAGAGACGTGTAGGAAAAGGTGTCCCCAGCTGAATCGTCCGAAACATGACCTAGTTTGACCTCCGGGGCGCGTTCTTACGCGACCGGTCGGACCTCGAACTATGCAGCTAACACTAGCTTAGTAGAGCAGGACTTGCCCAGCGAGTGACACGCCATCTGAGTTCAGAAAAGGAAGCGTGATTGAAACATCATATCTGGAGTTTTCTGTCGTCTGAGTTGGGATTATTTGTCAAGACGGAACCTTAATGAAGACTGTGGTCATGGGTGATGAAATGAGGCAGAGCAAAGGACGTACATCAGTCGCCTACGCACAGTCGGTTGTCGAGTCCTAATGAGCCATTGGGGGAACCAGACAAAGAACTTGGAAATCGCTTTGCTGCGCTTGGGGACCATAGTAAGCCCATGGATCGTCTGAGAGCACGAGGCGTGTAGGTTCTTCGGAATTGGTGCATGTTTTACGTTACTACATCTGTCCAGTAGAGTTTCTTGCAAATAAAGTTTCTCGCGTATACTTTGTCGGAGCGCAGGCAAGCCGCACCGACCGAGTCATCAGCGCATACCCATGTACGTTTAGCGCTGTCGTATGTTGCAATTCCATGGACGATTGGCTTGCACCCTGGTATGACGTTCACCTATTGTTAGCACCCTTGCATGGTTAGTTCAAGGGCTCCTTGCTGCGCTGTGGATCATGGATGCAAGGCACAGAACAGCCTGGACAAGGCGATCGCGATTGTGTTGCCCACATATGACGGGCGTGGAACACTGGGAAGGGGTCCAGATCTATTGAGATGTCGGATCGTAAAAAGTTGGAAAACCGGGTCAAGCGGTCTAGAAAGTGCCACCGTAGCAGTTATCCAATGAGCCCCCTCCTGAATTGCGACCGAGCTCGTATCGTTGTGGCGAGGGTGGAAGAGTGGAGGAGGGAGCAGGATCGCCCCACCAAGGTGCGACGGGCGGACAGACAGAAATACGGGTGCAGGGTCGGTTTGTTCGATTTCTTGCAGGACGAGTAGCACAGTGGAGACATATCGCTATCAGCTGAATGGTCCACATGCACCGTTTCCGGGGATGCAGGCTGTCGACAACCGCGTATGGGAACCCGGGGACGAATGAATTAACTTCGTTTGGGAAAGGTTTGCGAAGGGACGACTAGATTGGTGCTGTGGGAAGTTTGTCGTGCGTATAATGACCGCAACTGCCAGAAGACCAGAAAGGGGGACGAACATGATAGCGGGAGGGCCCTTCGTGCTCGGTGCCTTTGCATTCAGTGCGATCGTCGATTTACGAGCCTGTAGAGTAGGAAATACCAGACTAGGGAGTGACATGAGAACCATGGCCACCAAAGCGTGCTGAATGCTCACCAGACTTCCAACCAAGAATCGGTACGGTGGCGAGAGTTTCCCTTCTTGCCTACCTGGAAACATATTTGGAGATGAAGAAGAGAAGCACGCGTCGCCCGCACCTCGTTGAGCTACGCAGGTCATATTACACTCGGGATTACACACGAAATGCTCGTGAGCACGCGAGCTCCGCTTCAATGACTTCTTGAAGGAAATCGCCGCGATCCCCGAGTATTCGAAGGGTCGGCCCCAAACATTTATTTGACATTTCTAGCTGGGAGTGCGATCGATGAGCCGTACAGGGAGTACAGGTTCACGCCAAGTGTCGGCCAGTCTACACCGGTACAGTTGCATGCCAAGGGTCCTTTGGAATAGAAGGAGAACTCACCAGTGGATGAATGACTGAGCATTGGAAGAGTCTTACCAAAACGTGAAGCTTTGCGGTCGAGGCACGCTCGAGATGGCCAATCGCCATTCTTGAGTGAGGATGAACCTTTTACTGGATTCAAGGGACCGAAAGTCAGAGGATGATCCATGCTTTGGTCTTATAATACAAGGTCATTTGCTGATGCGGGAAATTCGCGTACGGTCCTGACTCCGATAATGGTTTTGCATCCTGCGTTCGGTGGCAGGGTGGGTTCGCTGATCACAACGATTGTATTGACCGCTCGAATTACTTAGATCCCGTTATCCAGGATCGCTATATGTATGTAGCGCATCGACTAGAGTAGTTTCAATTCCCTGAGCAGCAGTCAGAATATAAGCACCCACCGGCCCGTATCAGATAATCGCTTCGCCCTCGTTTCATTCAGACTGCCAAGGACCTGCACGTGAAGACATCAGACATATCATATGTTCAAAAGAGACCGACGCAGGCATGGCTCTAGAACACCACAGCGTCATACAGGGTCAAGCACCCCAGGGTCCTCACAGAAAATGAATTATATCCCTACGTTGATAATATCCCAAAAGTGTTTCTTAGTTCATCGTATTATTATATGCGGGCTTTACATTACAGGTTTGCAACGGCAGGAGGAAGGTCCGTGACCTTCCCTACAACATTGTAGCGTTTCCTATATGCATGTGGAGCGGCGTGAGACGGCGTTCATACCGCAACAGGTTCGAAATACGCACAGGAAGAACGCGTGCCAGTCATTAAGCACCTTCATCTCCGCCTCCGGCAGCTCACTGTAGTCCGGTGACGCGTGCTCCTGCTTCAAGCTAGACATTCCCAGTGCTTTCGAGGCGTCCTTGCCCGCGAAGAGGTTGTAGGAACCGCCCGGTCCGTAGGTTTCGCGTTTGTGGGATACGTCGAAGATGGTGCCTATATGCGGATATCAAAATAAAGCAGAGCTAAGAGGATTACTCTGCTGCGCACCTTTGATTGCGACGTAGATTGGCTTTGACGAGTCTGAGCCGTCGAACTCCTTCAGCTGCTCTTGCGTGAAGGGGTCATCTTTCGGAGGAGCAAGGTCGGTTCTCGCGGCCTGCATGATCGTCTTCTGCTTTTCCTCTTTCGGTTTCTCGTCCTGTGTATTCTCTGTAGCAGAGCTGGGAACGTTTCCAGCTACGAATATGCGGCGATAGAGAAGAACAGCAGGAACAGCAAGGAGCAGCGCGACGACGATGGCCACTGAGTTCATGATTACTGTCGGCAAAGACCGATGGGTGTTAAGGTGCTATGCAGGGCGCGTTCTTCCACCATTTGCATATATAGCCACTGATATCCCTGTGGCCACGTATGAAGACGTCGTGTCGTGTGTTCGCCGTTCCATGAGTATCTCACGCAGCGTCGGGTGTCGATGCACCATGGAACCCGGAATAAACATGAGAAAGAGGAGTAATAGGTGAATTATCACTTGGACTTATGTTACTGCTACTTACAGAAAGCCAGAAAGTGGATGCCACGGAAAGTGCCGAACGGTGTTCAAGGCTGAAGCGCAACCGAAACCTCTGACTTCTCTTCCAATCCACACTGCAAACTCTGGCCTCACACGTTTTCTTTACGTCTGAACCCATGGCTACAGAAGACGAAGAGGCTATTACCAAGGACCTCACGCTCCGAATACGTTCGATTAGGACGGCTTTGCGGGGGTCCGAGAAGGCAATTTCTCAGGTGCGTTTCCCGGTTCCTCCGAAGTCAGGAGGAATGCAACCCACGCGATTTCTTGTGAACAGGAGCGGGAGTTGTTGAAGCGTCTCATTGAGCTGGTTACATGTCCGTATTCAAGCGTGAAGATTGTGGTGGCCCGCAACATTACAGCATACATCAAGTCTTTTGAGGACCTCGAAGATGATGCTATCAACGCAGTTTATGATCTCTGCGAGGACCAGGACCCTGTGGTGTGTGCTACATCCAGTCTTTATAGTGCACAGGCCACTGAAGTATCGCTGTAGGTGCGAATTGAGGGATATCGCGCGATCACGCAGGTCTCGTCTCACCTACCAAAATACGTGAAGAGAAATGCGGATGTTCTGGTGCAATTACTGCAGAGCGGTCAGTCATCCTTCTTTGTCTTCACCATGAAACCTCCACCGGAGACGTGGCTTCTGCGAGGCATGCTGTTTTGGGTCGCCACCGGCCCATCATTGGACCTCTTGCACCATGCAGCCATGTCGCTGACTAACGATATGGATAGATGAACCCACAGAAGTCGGCGTCGTGGAAGGCCAGCTGCTTATGCACCTCGACAAGGATCCGACTGTAACATTGAACGTGCTGTGTGACCAGATAGTCCCCCCTGAAGAACCCCTCGATGAGGAGGATCAAACTGTGCGGGACCGCCTCAGGTCGCTTGTGATCGAGTTCATGAGGGGACGGGCGAAACGAGGCATAATTCGCCATGCGGACAAGTCTGACTCAGGTCCGGACACCGCTCTGGTCAACAGGGTCTTGAATGTATGTGCTTGTACTTTGACAAGGCCATCCCACTGAATGGTGCCTCCAGTCGATCTCTAGGATGAATCCATCCGACATTGAGATATTAATCAAAGATATCATAGTGTCGCTACCTGCGTACACTCCAGGATCAGCTCGCTCATTAGCATTGGTGCAGGCTCTGGTTGACGAGGCCGAAGCATGCTACAGGCGTGAATGGGCAGAAGCGCAAGCGCGCCACGGCGTACCCCTGAAACAAACGCAGCATTTTATGGCGCTTGCCTACTTTATAAGCGTGGAGAAAAGACTGACAAGCCCTGCGCCCATACTACAGTTCTGGTGTCCAAACAAAATCTTGGAGTCCGTGTTACAACAGCACGAAGAAGAATTCCGATTGTTTGTGTTTAATAATCTTGGCACATATGGATTTTTAGAAGACGGGGAGCTTGATACCGAAACCTTGTCTGCTATACAGTCGAGCATCGCAGCCGCATCCGTGCCACTTTTCTCTGTGAGTTCCTCTGATGAGTCATATCCTTGACTCCACTTATTGTGCACGCGTCACAGTCTTTCGTCAACATGCCCGAGGAGCAGAAGAGACCGTGGAATGCTTGCCGGGCTCTACTGAGTGCCTGCAAAGAAGTATGTCCAGCTGACATATCGGTCTTTATTATTACTCATAAAGCTTGTAGCATGCAAGCAAGACGAGATGGAAAGTTCCTCAGAAACTGGCTTCCCTCTTGCAAAATGTTCAAAGTCAGGCGGACCAGGAGAAGGACGTTGTGGACGCTGAAGGAAAGAAAAGTCTGGAACAAGTCCAAGACCTGACCTTGGTTCGCACTGGACAGTCCTCTCTTTTCGCAACTCGTGTCCGACGATTGTCCCTTCTCTGTTTGCGCAGTCCTTACTTGAAACGTCCAATGCGCCAATCTCAGCGTCAAGTAGACAAGGTATGTCGAACGATCAACGCAGGGCGAACGGAGGGCCCGTACATATCAAACGTAAATTCAACGAACCGGCGACAGAACGCCCAGCGCAAGCGCGAAATGCGCCTCCGAGTGTACAGTTTGGGCTGAAAGAAGCTGGAAGACGTCAAGCAGACCCTGGAGTGTCAAACGTCAAGCGTCCCGCGCGACAAGACCAGCGAGCAACACCACAGTCAAGGCGAAATACCCCGATCTCCACCCCAGCTTCAAGTTCTCGTGGAACACCAGAAGCTTCTTCAGGCCGTAAGAAACTCGCTGCGGAGGGATCTGTTCCGTCGTTACTTAGTCGCCTGGCCTTGGCTGGAGAGAGCCAGAATACGTCTTCAACTACCACCATACCTGCAAAACGTTCTGCAGACTCAGATCGTTTCGTGAACAAACGGCCAAATACCCTCCCTGCAAAGTCAGGTGGTAGCGCAACCCCGCCCCCAGGGGGCTGGAGCATCAAAGGGGCTGCGTCAAAGACGTCCCACCCTCCGCCAGCCAGTGACAAGCCTGTGGCATCGTTGCTGAACAGGCTTGTCAGCAGTGATGGTGATGGGAATAGGACACGCGGTAGAAGACGAAGCAATAAAACGTAACTGTGCTGTATTGTAAAATCTTGTATTCATGCGATGATGATATTCTCTTGGACCAATGTCTGCTCAGTCCCATAAGATTGACCGTCTGCAACGTATTGGAAAGGATCTTGGCTCGTGACGGCTATTCTGTTTCGGCCACTGGACAACGGAAGGACTTCACGCTTTCATGAACGTACGTCTCCATCTGAAACATTCACGGCATCACTCTATTCGTGCATTTCCCTCAACCAGTTCAGTGAATGCCTCAGTAGAGAATGTACATGAGCACTCATAATATGCTGCTAATGTATTGCGGCAGTGGTCACATAGGAGCAAGTTAATGGAATAGAGAAGAAGCACAACACGTACTAGTACTTGCAGCGGTCCACACCGCGCTCACAAGGTGAACACGGGCTCTCGCTTCATGTGTGTTTGGTCCAACCACGATCACGGGGAGCTGTGGCGTAAAGACAGCCAATTGTAGATCATACATTCGACAAAAGGCAGCGTGAGTAGTACCGAGCTATTTGTTGCAGCAGCGTTGTGATGTGCCTCCTTTGTAGTCATCGACCAGGGATAGGTGAGGAGTTTTGACCCCATATACGATCCATCGGATGACACGGCAAGAAATAAAATGAGCAGATGCAAGAAAACGATATGCACACAAGATATCTTTGAGCTTCTGGTGTGATTCTCCGCACGGGATGTTCCAATATATAAGATTGAACGAATCGACATGACAATAATGGGTATATTGAATATCTAAGAGATTGATGAGCCATACTACACGGTCTCATGGGCAGTGTCTATGAACAAGGCTTCGAACGCATTGGTGCTGTCCCCGATAACACCGAACGTATCCTGTAACGTCCTACCAAGATAATCTAGTTCGTGTATCACACCACGCATGGTTAGAGCGTAAGCGAAGAACAATAGTTGCCGTGAGCCCTTCACATCGCGGCTCTTGACGACCTCGAGCTCTCGGATTGCGTCCACCTACATACAATTTAGTGGGCGAGCTGAGGGATAAGCAAACGAGTATGCTTACAAGGCGCTGCCTTGCATTTTCAGCTGGCGGCAAGTAAGGCGGAAGGGGCGATTTCAGTTTGAAGGCTGCTGAAAGAACAGAGAAGTAGAGAATGACGTTCCCAACCATTTCGCGTCGGTGCCTATTGGTAGGCACAATGAAGTCACGCCTGACAGTCTGCGACAACGTCAAGATTTTGAAACACGTGAGTAGCTGCTAATACTTACAGTATGCCTGTAGCGAGGAATAGCTAATGTCAGGCAATGCTCGCCTTTATTGTGTATTTCATCACGTACCACTCTTCACGGGAAGTTACACAACGCATGCTGTGTAGCTTGTCAAGGATTGTCTGCAGACTGGTCAACATTGATCGATATAACTTGATAGGAAATGGGCCCTTCAGACGCGGCTCATGCTGGGTCTGAGCAAGAAGGCCTTGTAGTTCGATCAGCTTAATTTGCAAATGCAGTTCCCTATTTAATTATATCTGTCAGTTCCTCGCTGTGTTTGGAGCATGCGGGGGACAAACATGGCCATAAACTCAACAATCGATTCGTTCAGATGATCCTGAGAGTTTAACAAGGCTGTGTGCTCAGTCGGGGCGGAGGTCATCGGTGATTGTTCTACGCTGCCAATTGATGGCCCTGTGTTGTTCTCCCATGAATTGAAGGCAACCAAGCGCGTATATAGCCAACCGATGTTAAGACAGAAGCTTGTTAATGTCAGCATGTTACGGCCAGTTCACTTGGACTTCATGAGACTTACTCTCCCAGCGCCTTTCCTAGCTCCCGTCTAGCTTCAATCGGCCACCAAAATCTGGATACAATAGCAGCCCACACAACGCCCACTATGACAGCTGCTGCGCGATGGAGTGCGATATCAACCACAGATATGTCAATTTGGCGAAGATTATAGCTGCGGAATGACGGGATCAATAACACCGCAATACCCGGGACAGGACAGCGTTTACATACCAGTATAGGCAGGTCAAGTTGTGCGTGAGGAGTACAAAACGCGCAGATGATGCCAGTTCAGGTCGTGCAACAATGTAGTAGAAGCACGGGATGGAGAAGAAGAATCCGAAAATCGACAGTACGTATGGATTCTCCGGGAATGCTGTCCAAACCACCACGGCTGTTGCGGCTCCCAAGCTACGGGGGGTTTAGTTCGCAGCTCAGAGGCGCCAAAGAAGGCACGTACATTGTACCAAACACGCGATGTAAGCCCAAGAAGTTTGTCTGCGCTCCTAATCAGCAACTGACGCTGCGGCATTGACAGAACCCACTTACTGCTCCAATTGTAGGAGATATCACAACAAAGAACTTTGTTCAACAAGTGTTCAGCTGCGCCAAGAATAGTTGACTCTGCTAAGCACTCACGGATATCAACGCCCATTCTCCCCTGTACTCTGTGAATACAGGTCGTGTCGCATCAAAGAAAGCAGGCGCTGCTAGCATTGCTGTAGCCATGCCTGCCTTGATTGCAAACTTGCTATCGTTTTCTCTAAGCCTTGCGCCGATGGACCAGACCGTCTGCCCGACTCTTTGACTGAATGACAGTTCCTCTCGCGCTGGAGTCTGCATGGTGTTCGGAGCATGTGGCTTGATCTTTGGAAATGTGGGGGCTCTATTGGACGGAGATGAAAAGAAGGTGGCTTTGTAAAGAGAATCAGCCTGCGCAGAAGAGGCTGTATAATAGACGATAGATGGTACGTACAAAATCTCCTCCGCAAGCCTGACTTGTCATGGCCTCGTGTACCTGCGGATCGCCCACTGCGGAGGACTTTTGTTCTCAGAAACCTCCACGGCACAGTAAAGAACCTTCGCCAGGACCTGGCATTCGCCTGCTGTATATTGCATATACGCCTCATTGCATCAACCAGCGAGACAAGCTCTTTCGCGAACTCTTGCACTGTGAAGAAGAAGCTACCGAAACCATCAGATGATTGCGTTCAGCACACAACCCAGAGTGATACAAATAGACATACAAATAGACCAAAAAGATGTTCTCACTATCATCTCCCATTAGGACTGAATTATCATCTGGGACTGATAGCATTGATGTGGATCTGCGAGACAGGCCTGGAGTCCCAGTGCCTCGACGATACAGCCTCACCACAGCATGATTCGACGTGCTGTCGAATGTGAATAGCGCACGTTCGAGTGTCTCGGATAAATGTTCGAATTCCTCGTGGTCGAGCTTGTTAATTTCACTCCCCGTAGCCAAACCAGGTCCGCTAAAAACTTCTCGTAGACGTGTCAACGTTCCACTACAAGCAAGCTGTAGACTCAGCACTCGTCAGTCCGTGTACAAGACTTCACATTCAAATTGAGGTAGTCACCGATAGCGCTTTAAGTGGCGGTCCCAGGTCCTCGACCAAATCGCCAAAAGCGTCAGCAGCCTCTTGTAGGAGAGCTCTTTCTTCATTTTCGGGATCGGCGGGGTCGAGTATGACACTTTTAGTTTCCGGTGAGGTAGCGAAACTGCCAGTATTCCGCTTCGATTGACTTCTGAGATGCAATTTGCCGTCCCGTCCAGCCTTCACGAGTTCGTATTGCACGCTGATCCCACTCCGCAGCCCGTTCAGATGTTGTCCAAGTCTGTTGAGACTGCCAACCGCATCTTCATAAGCTCTCCCTAAATCTTGCGATTGAGTCGAAGACCTATCAAGCAAACCGAGGGCGGAAGTAGACAGAATTGGTTTTCCTGGGCCACCAACGAGGCGTTCGCTCTGAGCCTCGCCTAGATCTTTCTTGAGTTTCGTGAAACTTGACTGGTGGTCCTTCGTTGCTTTGTCTAGCTTGTCCTGGCTGACTAACTGTAGTGGCTCCTCGAGTAGGAATGTCTCTGTAATCATGGTGACAAGCGTGGCAAAAGAATCCAATGTCTGCAACATCGTGGTGTGGAGATTACGTGTTGCGCGTTGCGGCCAGAAGATTGCGCAGACAAAGTTTGACACAAGAGCGCCGACAAGAACGATGAGCGAAACCTCCAGGAGCGTCTCCCATCCTCCTTCCTTCACCACTCTAATCAATAATCATCAGTGAGCAAAGGGTATAATAGTGGTGTGATCTCACACAACGAAAAGTATGATCGAAGTCATACTGCAAGCTTCAGAATAGACCGTCAGTATCAACGACACGAACGAAATGCACGGTGCATACGTACCAGTGTTGAAGGTGGGCTTGGCCATCCACATCTTCATATATGCCATGCCAGACATACCGAGTCCGATCCATAGAATGACGAGGCAGTCAGCTAACCATTCCCATCCCGCCCTTACTTCGAAGAACCAGTACATGGACACACTACCCAAAGATATAAAGGCGGCGTATAAAAGGCCAATAAGGCAGTATATGTCGGCCTCAAACATCCCGCCAATAGTTTTTGCAGGATTGAAATAGACCGCTCTACGTAGTGAATTGTGAGTGCAACGTAGAGTGACATTATGTCAACACGTACACAGTGGCGACCATATGGCCGGAGGGAGACGGCACCCGCTCTCCAGGATCTCCACCCTTGATGTCAGCGATGAATCCTGACAAAAAGGAAGAGTATGTGAAAAGAGAGCCAATGAAGTATGCGATGCAGCATTTCAATATGTTACGGTGTAGCGGGGAGAGAGAAATCTTTGGCAACCATGAACGTTTCGCCGGTCTAGACTCTTGTATCCCTGACGGCGCGCTTTCTTCTCCTGTAGGGTGCTCTGAAGACTCAGAGATAGTGTCGGACGCGCGGATCGTACTCTCCGCTCCACCATCTTCGGTGGACACGCTATGGCTTGAGGCACGCAGCTCATAGTTTGCAAATGAGGCTGCGGGGCGATTGACAGTTGAATATCGACCAGCAACTGCGGAAGGACGGCTACCAAGAAAATCTTTGAGGCTACCGGATCGCAGTCTAGTTGTGGCTGAGCGTGCGGTCTTGCCATCATGTTCATGGGGACTAGAATCCATGAGTTCTCCAAATACCGTCCATTCGCCTCCTTCCCGACGCCACCTGTCCCCAGAGAGCTGAGCCGACCGCGAAGAACTTAGCCCGGTGGCTCCGCCACTTGAAGATGCTTGTCCTCTCGTTTGGGAGGTGAAAGAAGAGGTCGCGTTTCGAAACAAGGATGGACGAGTAGTGCGTGGTTGCGCTGACTCCCGGATTGAGATGGTCGCAGGCCGAGAGGGGAAGTAGTCTGCAACTTGTTGACCATGATTGGGAAGGCTACGTACGGCTTCCGGAGATCCTACAATCTCGCGGAACGGAGAGTCGTCTGACGACTCTCCGACCTCCCTCAAATATTGAGGTATGGGTATGCTCACAGATTGAGAGCCGGGGGAGGGCGTACTAGGGGGGCTGGTATGTCGTCCATCCATGTTGGGTTTTCAATAGTAACGTCCCACGCCCACACTGATATGTTTGGGGCGCGAAATCGATCGCTTTTTACACTAGAATGCAAGGACGTTAAGGTGCTCTCAACATGCGCGTTGCATGCACACCTGCCAAGTCTGACGCACCTTTCGTGGATTCGTATATGCGGAAGGTGCCCGCGCACTAGTCTCCTAACGAGCAAACGGTAACGCAGAAAGCTATCTGGTCATCAAGAGTCGTTGCTTCGTGGTAGTCTGCAGCTCTCGAACAGAGACGTCTGCCGTCATCCAGCTGTATTGATGTGACGTCTGTCACTAAAGTGTCACCGATGAAGTCACGCATGTAGCGCTGCAACGGTCATCTACCTCTAGCCAGATTTGGATATTTCAAATGCGCTGGCCACGTCTTTCGTACCAATGCCTCGATACCAAGTGTTTGTAGGCGCACCGACGCTGAAGGATTTACGTGACTATCTGAAATCCGATAAAGAAGAGCCCCACGGACGGAAATGGCGTATCATCGAAACCAGCGGCCCATCGCAGGGTACTCGAACACTATCATCGGGCAGCGGTATATACTCTTTACCACCAGCTACGCTGGAGGAAGCAAGTCGGCGAATATCCCGTCTGTATGAAAACATTATCTTTGGGGGTATTGAGGATCCTGAAGAAGATATCGCGGCTTACAACCCTTCGGGCCAGCATGTGAGAGGTTTGCTTCCCATATCTCCTGCCATATCTTCTTTGGTTGAAGTGTCGCCCGCGAAAAGAACAGGACTCTACACTTATTACATGGCCTCCTACACTGCCTAATGACTCGCGGGGAGGCCACACCGCTGATCGGCATGAGATCACCTTCCTGCGTCCTACGGGCAGTTTTACCCGCTCTCGTATCGCGGAGACTCAGCTAGGGAACACGCCAGAAAGCCAAGAGACGGACTCATACTCCCTCTCATATAAGAACTCGTCAGACACCTCCGTTGCCCGTTTCCCCAGCTTTCACTTCAGCCTCCACTCCCTCGCTTCCCTCGCCCTCTTGCGGAAACGCCCCAGAGCCACTCACAAGTTTGGGCCAGGTGGATCACCGTCTGATTCGAAGCAGAAAGTAAACGTGCTAGCTGCAGTACTAGAGACAGAAGGCCCCGACACTATTCGAATCAAGAGAGGTCCAGATGCAGGAAAAGAAGTGTCCCTTTTGAAGATGATCATTGGGGACGAAGACGGCGAGGTCTGTAGATTAACAGCGTGGCGAGAAGTCGCTGAACATTGGGGTGGAACCTCTCTAACCGGGACGGCCATAAAAAGGGGCGACATCGTGTATCTGCAAAGTGCGTTTCTGTATTTCCGCCTTAAACAGCCGACAATAATGTTGACTGGTACTACAGATCTCCTAGCGGCAACTGATGCTACCAGCTCTACTCAATCGACTCTCTCTCTGACCGCTTCTCCTGCACTGAATTCTTCCATGCTTATTTGCTATCGAACAATGCCCCGGGCTCCCGATCGAGACATCGGTGTGAACGACGAGCGGTTTCGGCCAGATTTACGGCTCGGTAATAGTGACGCGACCGTTCGAAAAGTTGCGGCTGTGGTCAGATGGTTTGAGAACACAGCGGGATTACCACAAAGCCGATGAGAACCTTGCATCGGTGACTGTCTTCTGCCAGTTGACGTCTGCTCGCAGCAAGCGGTGCAAATACATTGTTGCTTCTGTACGTGATACATATGTTATTAATCCTTGTGCATGCACAGCCTTTCTTCTCAGCTGCTGCGCAAACACCGTTCGTATGAATGACTGGAGACACAAAGCGGCCTGCCTGCCACCACTCTACTTCTAATTACGTGACACTCAGATCCTTCGGTGTCGGCTTGTCACATGTCGTACATGCGCAGATAAGTCACCGTTAATTCGAGGCGCTCTCTCTCCCACAACGCCCTACCCTCCGGATCTCTGGCATGTCTCGATTTACAAAGACCGCCAAAACCAGCCACCACGAGCATCAGCCGAGACTGCGGGAATTCAGTGAGTACCTTGTGAACCTCTATACAAAGGTATTCCCGCAATCTAACCGCTCCACAGTGGCAAGGGTGTGATGTTTTCATGGTCGTCGGTTTTCCGCTGTCTCGTATCATCTGTCCATCTCGCAACATCCCGAGATCAGCAAAATTCTTCCAGGCATGTACGGCTTTGTCATGGATTCGAAGTTCTTAATTGCGGCGCCCTCTTGTTCTTCGTGGCACCAGAGGATCCCGTAGGGCTGTGCTTTCGAACTCACGATACCGTATTCGGCAGGCGCTTGCCTCGAAGTCCGTGTGTGCTGACGATAATCTCTGACCTCTGCACAGGCTACCTGAGCTGAATGTGCTAAACACGAAGCAAGAGATCTTTGGCTGATGGAACCATCTGGATGCTGCCGCAAGAGCATATTGTGACCGCTATCTGGTCGATGTATCAAGAACCTTTCACAGCACCTGCTTATTCAAGCCGCGCAGCTGAATTTTTGTCATCGTTTCTATCACGACAACGTGATATTTGGTTTGTTCCATAGGACGCATGTCCCATTGTTTCTTTAGCTTTGCTACTAGCAGCGCATCTACTCTGATATGTGTCAAAAGATCGCCCCTGGTTGCGGTGCCGTGAGATGTTCTCCCAGCATTTGTTCTGGTAACGGCACATCCATACAAACATCCCGCTGCCGCATCCTTACAACGTCTCCACCGAGGACTACGACCAATCCGTGTTACGACCAATCCGGGTTATTCCCCCATATATCCCGAAATGATCGCATATGGGTATTAACGTTGTGTTGTGAGACTCCGCTATCGAATCTCGGATATATGTATGTCTCCGCACTCATGAAAAAAACGGCTTCTGCGCTTCGTTATCAATCAGAGTGAGCGCCCCATCTGCGGTATTAAACAAAATCGTGAGGGTTAGGAGGCTGTTCTGACCCACCCCTTGATCCTGAGACTACGCAGCTGTATCCCCATGGGCGTACCAGTTTTCCATCTACGAGGTGGATGATGGCTTAGCGCGGCCGCTTACTTGTACTTGTGTTCTGGGCCATCTGGCAGGTACTGTATTTGTATTTGCATTCTTCGACTTTCATTATTGTGAGTAGAATTGACTACACAACGACCGTAACTAATAAGTCCGTCAGGATCCATGTCCAGCGAGAGTCCGTGAATACAACACAAAGCCCAAAACGTTCCAGCATCAAGACCGGAAGAAGACCAACACCAAGAAGAAGAAAGGTGGGGAAAGTCTGTTATGGAAAAAAAAATCGTCTACTGTACTTTAGTGCTACTGTACATTAAGTTTTAATTGTCCGTCAACGTCATCATGAATGTATGAAGATACAGTGTCCGCGAGAATATGTCCGTAATGTAAACCTGCCAGAGTCCGGTAGTCCGAGAATTAAGAAGACGCACAAGTCCGAGAACGAAGAGAGCAAAAAACAAAGGTCCGCGAGCATCGTCAGGGAAACACAACACTATCCGAAAGCAGAAGGGGGGGTTGGAAAAGGTCCGTCATCCGTACCATTTAATGGCCAGCAGCACAGCTTGAATTAGATCGCGTGGGGTCTGAAGTAAAGGGAAGCGTCCGTGGGAGAAGAAAGAAAAACTTCAGGGGTGGGAACGTGGTAAGAATGTGAATGGGGGGTGAGGTCGCTTATGTCTAGGGACATAACTAGCCAAGACACGCTGTCGATGGTAGTCCCGCAACCGAGGAAAATAAAAGGTTCAATCGCGCTACAATGGCCGCCCGCGAAGTATCAGGTAGCGCTACCGGATGTGAAAAGTCAACGTGATGTGTGAGACCCGTCTTGCCGCGTTTCGTTCGTTGATCAGGAGGGGACCAGGCCGTCCAAGATCTTCTGCATTTTCGCCGCCTCGAACCCTGCATACGTTGTCAGCTGGGGGTCATACAGAGTGACTGTATGCTGTACTGACCGAGTAGCGGATACCGGGTGCCGAGCTTGACGAGGGCGAAAAGCAGCGTGGAAAGTTCGCCGCGGATGTCCGCGACGTCAACAGGCGGCCATGCCGACTGCCGCTGCACGAGCTCGAACACGAACACACGCGCCGCAGAAACCCAACAATGCTAAATGAAAGAGAAAAAAAGGCGGAAAAACACATCAGCACGCCGGTGCGCGGGTTGCGGGTCACGCGCGGGACGACTCACCCCCAGGAGCGGATCGAGATACTCGAAGTCGGGTTCGGTGATGTGCTTTGTCACCAAGGTAACGGCGCGCGCGGCGAGCAGAGATTTCTCGCGGGACATTTGATTGTCGGCGATGAAAGGGTGGTGGAGACGGATGACCGCGGTCTGGGAGAGACTGTGGATCATGTACAGCGTATACTTGTCGTCAGGCATGGTCGCTGCCAGCTGGTGCAGCGGCAATAATGTCGTCGTGAACCGCGCAATCGTCGCTTCGAATGCGCGGAAGTTGTCCATAAAGTTGTTCGTGGGGGATAAGCCTGTATACATGCACAGAAACCGAGTCCAGTCAGTTCACCTGCTGACCTGCGCAGAACGCGAAACAACAAGCAAACTTACGCGGGTTCCAGCTCGAAGACAGCTTGTTGGCGCCCTCCAATAGAGACGACGCCTTAACGCGCAGTGCTGCTGTGGAGAAGCCGCCGACAAGGGTCGTGGCCTGTGCCTGATGCATAAAAAAGGCGCTGATAGTCGGCTGCCCGCTTCGTCCCCAATCAACCTCGCCCTGATGACATGATCAGAATCGCACGGCGCAACCCTACAGCCACGGCTATAACTCACCGCTTCGTATTCCTCCATGCGCTGTGGCCAAGGCGTCGTGATGGTCGTCTTCGGATGCTTGCTGTCGGGAAGCATCGCCGGGCGTTGGAGGGCGACCGACCAGCATCGGTCGAGGTCGTACACCTGCCAGAACGTGAGGATCCGTTCGCCCTGCTCGATGCTGTCCTTCGGAGGGTCGAGGGTGAAAGGACGGTCCCAGTCAGACATCATCGCACTTGGCGGTGTCACCTCAGGTGATCCAATCTGATGCAGTCCCCACTGGAGGGCAAGCGACGCGGCGGCACCGGCATGATAGCTGCCTTCGGGGAGACATGCATTAGAGAGGAAATAGAGGGAGAGCAAGCACGAGGCCTGGATGAGGTCGATCACTTTGCTCGAGTGCTTCGCGGCGTCACTTATGGAGGCCAGCGCGCGGGTGAGGTACAGGTCCTCGTGCTGGCTGAGCGGGTTCGGTCTTGAGAGGTAGCACGCCCAGAGGAAGATCGCGTTCATGAGCACGGGGTGTCTGCGCTCGGTGAGTGGGAGATGAAGCGACTCGCGCAGACGTCCAGCATGCAGCTCGAACCCACATTGATGACGGTGTGCGAGGAAGTGATTGAGGCTGTGGATGCATCAGATGTGGCCTAATTGTAAATCACGGAAGATTTACACGTACAGCATCTGGGCTAGCTCGAAGGGAGGTTCCTCCGGGGCGAAAGACTCAAGCACGTCGGTGGTAGCAAAGTCCTATAAGGCGATGTTAGTCTCAAGTATGAAACCTTGTTTGAGGAGCGACTCACTCCCATGCTATTCCACTGTCCCTCCCATGACGGATGTTCAGGATCTGCCACGAGATATGAGTGTTAATCGCATAATGAGTGTCGCGTGCGGAACGTACCGAGAGAGAATGGCACCGGGGAAGCTGATGTTGAGAGACTAAAACCGCCGGGGGAGTCATGACTTGACGACGAGGATGACTCTGAAAGGTACGGGGAAGGGGCATGAGGGTCAAAGAGGGTGACAGACGGAGAGTGTCGATAATCCGTGCTCTCAAGCTCCTTTATTCTCAGCTCCAGCTGCTGAATATGCTCGCGCATGAGCTGTGTCCTCGTCTTTCCCTTTCCGTCATCGTACTCGCAGGCCTCGGATTTCTTCGCTCTGACGCACTGCTGACAGGCGGGTTTCGCACCGTCACATTTCTGTGAGAGAGAGAGAGGTGCCCGGTTAGATGCGCGGAACGCGATTAACAAGCTTTAAGCGCACCATCTTCCTTTTCCTGCATCGCAAACATGCCTTGCCTGTGGATCAAACAAACGCAGATGAGGATCTCTGAAATAGAGCACGGGAGAGGGCCTGACCTCGCTGAAGCGTAGTGCTGGGCCCGGGAGTGGCTGTCCGTTTCTCGGCCATTATGCAAATAGTAGCGATAAAATACTAGGTACGAAAGGGAAGAGGCGAGCCGGGCACGGACAGGGCTGTGAAGGGGTGTACAGGGCGGCGCGGACGGACGAAGAGAAAGCGGCAAGCCGTGCGTGCGTGCGTAGCTGGTCGGACGCGCTGTGGACGCGATGCACGGACGGTGTGCTAGCGTCGCTGTAGACCTCGAACGACTCGCCGAGACGCGAAAATTAAGAAGGGAAAGGCCAAACGAGCCAAGAAGGAGAAGTGGAATCAAAGCATGGTGGACGGAGGGATGAGTACTTGTACGAAATCTGGGGAACGGCCGTACGGAACAGCTGCGAGAGCGATGGACGCTAAGCGCGCACTACGCGCGCCTCATCTCGATCAAGATCATATGAGGCACTCACTACCTCCCCTCTCACACACGGCCATTCTTCTCCGCACAGCGAAAGTAAACTCTGTCAGCGCGACGCGACTAGCCGTGGCTCGATGCCGTCGACGCTGCGAGAGCTGCCCTGCCCGCCGTGCAGAACAGCGGCCGTCGCCCGACGAGCACCGTTCGCAGCAGCGCCGTGGCACTGCTCGCGTCCAGCCTTACAAAGACACTTCCACGTCCGCAAGACCAGTGCTGCAATGATAATGATGAAGAGATGAATTTCCGGGCGTGCCGATGCGGATGAACGCCTGCTACGATGGGCCAAAACCGATGCTGCACTCGCTGCAGCCGATCCAGCCTGGTGCTGCTGCTTCTGCTCGCGTGTGTGCCCGTCTCGGACGACATGTTCGGAGCGCACTGTACCCCCATAAGGTCCAGCTTCAGGCAGAGGACATGCAGTACTGCACAGTGCGACTGCCAGCTTGTCTGCTACTCTGCCAATTTCCGATCCGATTCGCCATATGGTTGGAGAACCTAGTACGGAGTCAAACATGGATACCGAGAACGGACGAAGACGACCCTGGGCTTCAACTGTTGTTGTCTGGCGGTCATCGACACAGCCTCCGATGCCAGCACATAGCACATAGAGTACTCTACCACTACGCCGTGACGATCCTTAAACTCTCATTCCCCCGCTGACAAATTACGCCACCCGAAATGGTAGTAACCTTGAGCTTGACTGCTTCTCCATTGCACACACAAGCTCCTATTTCTTGCTCTCACTTGCAAGACTGCTCTTGTGCAGCAAAAAGGCCCTCGCACGACACGCTACCCCTGGCGCAACGCCTTTCATTAACCGGACCGTGACCACAACCGGCAATATTACCTTTGTCTCGCTCATCTCGATTGTTTCCGACAGGGCTAGCAAGCACAGGTTTGCAATCAGATCTCAGATCTCATGAGGTTACGTGCAGATATCAGTCACCTGCCGCCTCCACTGTCTTTTACACCTCTTGCATTTCGTTTACCATACAGCATCGTGCTCTGCGCGGCTCCGATGCCGACTGCTATCGATTCGCAGTACATTTAGTCGCCTGCTGCTCTGCTCTATTGTCATGTACTGTAAGGTTCCTGCTATGCCCATGAAATGAGATCCACTTCGTTCGTCGTGACCATTTTGACCGCAGTTGAAAGTTTGTTTCGACCCATAACCACAGCTAACAGCTAAGCCCGAAGCAGTGTGCAGCAGTGAACGCTTCCCAGATCCCAGTCCATCACATCACATCCCATCACCGAACACAGGCCCCAACACAAGGACCACCTCACCCACGGACGGACGTAAAACGTCCAAGCAGCCAGCCGGGGCTGAGGCTGCGTTGATGGGACCCGGATTTTGCGTGTAAGATACGCGTCGCGCATTGTCATCTTTACTTTCTGCCAGTGCTTCTAGCTTCTAGTGCAGCGTACATAGCACAGCCGCATCTTCCACCTGTCCTCGCGCATTTGCGTGTGTGTCGTCGTGACGCGGCCGTTGATCCAAACGTCGGGCCTTCCCACCCTCCGACCTTTTTCCTTTACTCGCGGAAATCCCAGTAGCGCAGCGTAGCTTCCTTCTGCCGCTGGGTGAAGCTCGGAAGTTCGCGACGCATCATCGCGCACATGCCCAGATGCCGCCGGGCTCGCAGGTCGCAGTAGACGAGAGGGCGCAGAGACGCGATGCTCGCTTGCGCGTGAGTCAACGGTTGCGTGCAGATCGCCTTCTTACGCGTCGAGTCGACCCACATGGGGTGCGTTGCTGTTGCTGTAACCTTTCTTACAAAGTCACTTACTTACAAACCCCACGCCCTCGCCCTCGCGATCGACAAATTCCGGCGCGTAATGCTCGTAAAAGCGGTGCAGCCAACACGCAGATGTATTGTCCGCTCCGTCCGTTGCGTTCTTACGCGCCCGTCCGAGCATTGCGTTCCGACGCGCGTAGGTGCCATATGGCGCATCTACGATCAAACCGCGTCCTCCGATTGTGCAGCCCGGAGAGAGGAGAACGAGGAGGACAGAGGGCGAGAGTTCCGGATGCGAAGCGCTGCACGCTTGCGTGAAGATCTGAGCGGAATCAAATCTCGTATTCACCGCAGCGGCAGCGCATGTGCTGCATCGGCATCCGTAGAGCACATCGTAGATCCAATCCAATCCAATCCATACACAACGGCATGCCAAGTCTCTGCACAGTGACTTCAGCGGCGCCTCAAACTTGACTGTGTGCAGAGCGCTACTATGACGGGCGTTCCGAGGGCTGCGAACACGACGCGAAGCATCCGACTGACTGACGGTTTGTTTGTTCATCGTCCATCACTGACTTTGTCATGTCCATCTCATCGCCTGCTTTGCCTGGCTGGGTCCGGGGCTGCCTGTTCCGGGAATGAACGAACGAGCGACGGACGGACGGACGCTGGTTAGTTGCGCAATGTGTGGTTGGAACTGGAACGAAGGTTTTGCGTTCCGAGACGGAACGAAACGAACTTGCCAAGTGAAGAGCCACCCATGCACACGCACGTACCTCGGCAGCGTGGCTGAAATGAAATCCAATACCGAGTGTGGATCACACATTTGGGTACTCTAACGGATCCATTCCAATGCCAATGTATACTGCTCAGGTACCGAAGGACCTTGCAGGAAGTGTGACGACAGACAGCGATAATTTAGGGTTCGCACTCATAGTTATGTGCCAGAACACTCACGCGCACAAACGCAAGGTACTAACTTTACTGTACGAAATGTGGAAGTTCTCCCGTTCCGGCTTTTCAAAAGCTTATTCGCATCCCACCAGCAGCACAGCACAGCATAAGTCCGGGGCAGGGTCGCGCAATGCAAATGCAATGCAATGCAAGAACCCCCGTACGCGATGGTAAGCAAAGGTGGGCATCACAGCGCATCAAGTTAGAGAGTTTCGCGGCTGCACGCGCATTATCACAACAACAACAACAACGATATGATGTTCTGTTCGTGGGTGGGTGGCACGGCCCCCCGAACCCGAGCGTGCACTGGCCTGTGTGCTTAATCACATCTGCTTAATCACGACTGTTTGATCACGACTGTTTGCCTGTGCTTTCGCTTCATTGTATCATTAACTACTCGACAAACATTACATGTTTGATGATGGTGTTTTGTGTGTCGTCGTCTACAGCCACACCCGTCGGAGGCCTCGGGGGGGCAACATCAACATCAGCATACAGTACGGGCCGTCGGAGTGTAGTTGGAGGCTCGCTTTGGCTGCGAAGTCTGCACCCACGCATATACGGATCGTTCTCAGCGTACGCGAGCTCAGCACCGACTGTATGATGATCTATTGAGGCGTATATTGTTCGCGAGTTCGCGTGCATATTCATCGCCGACGGTATGGTGGCCATCACAGCATAAACTCTTACAATCATTTCTCCTGTCCCGCTTCCGTCTTATTCCTTACGCCCCAACCCCGGTAGCCAGTTCTCAATCATATCATGCCGCGGTATGCGGTATGTGTATGCTGTATTCTTTCGCTTGGCTTAGCTCGAGTGGATGAAATTGCGGCACCGGCGGTCGGTTGTTTCGCCGAAGTGGGTGTTTACATACCACAACGCGGTTTGAGGACCGCTACGTACTATTAGCATCGGAATTGAACAAATTCCAGTTGCGAAAGCACACGGGGGGAGTCGGATTGGGTTGACGGATCATGTTGCGCCCAGTCTGTAGGATCAATACTTGAGCATATGCTGCATGTAAGGACGGGGAGCAACCACCGCTGCGTTGCACTAGCATCGGAATTGAACAAGCTGTGTTAAGGTGGGGTTGCGAAAGTCTTCGGCTGGAGGCAGGAGATGGATCATGTTGCGCCCATCCTGTAGGATCAATACCTGAACATACGGTGCGTACAAGAGCGGGGAGAGACCACCGTTATGTTGCACTAGCACCGGAATGAAACGAGGTGCATCGAGGACAAGTTGCGAAAGTACTCGGCTAGAGTGAGTGGGCGGATCATGTTGCGCCCAGTCTGTAGGATTAAGAATTAAGCATACACTACATACCACAACGGGGAGCAACCACCGCTGCATCGCACTAGCATGGGGGTTGAACAACGCCCATTAAAGTCGAGTTACGAAAGCATTTGGTACAGCAAAACGCGGTTGACGGACCTTGTTATGATCAGCCTGTGCGATTAATCAGTGAGCATATGGATACACTACACACCACAGCGGGGAGCAACCACCGCTACATCACACTAGCATCGGAATTGAACAAGCTGTGTTGAGGTGGGGTTGCGAAAGTACTCGGCTGGAGTTAGTAAAGGGATCTTGTTGCGGCCCGCATGTATGCACAATAGTTGAACATACATTGGTCGTCACTTGCGCAATCATTACGAGTGCAGCGAATGCACTGTTTCATCCAGTAAGCGAGAGCGTTAATGAGATAATGTAGATGAGGTCTATCATCGGTGTAACCGCAGTGTAGAGATGCATTTCGGCACAACGGCCCATACCTGACGAAGAAGATGGCATCGTCATGAAAGAGTAATGAAGAGTATGAACGCTTACCAACGGGCCATCCAAGTCGCGCTGCCAGGCATAGCGCTCCTCGAAGCCATCATCGGTGGTCCATAGTGTGGCCCTCCCCCGGTATACCCAGCCTCAGTCGTAAGAGACGCAGCGAGCAGTCTTCTTGACGTCGGTCGGAAATTGGTGTATCAAGTCAAATACCGTCCGCGTCTGCAGCGGACGGCCTCCCCAAAAGCGCATTCGTCTTCCATAGCGGTCTGTTCTTGGCACGCCTTCGAAGGCAAAACGCCAACGCTACAGAAGAAGAGCAGTCAGTCGGCGTCTTACCCAACGACGCTGATTGTCTTCCAGATCCGAGTGGGAGAGCGAAGAGCGAGGAGAATGCGTGGCGGGTGACGGTGGCGGCAGCGCGCGTGTTCCTTATGACGAGTCGACTTCCTTGATTGTTCGGGATGTAGGACAGAGACGTCGGCCAAGAGAGCGTAAGGTTTGGCGGTTGACAGCTGGAATTGTCTGCAGCGCGCGTAGGTGTGGTCCGCATACGTCGCGGTTCTTGAGTACAGCGGCTGTGGATATCGGCGGAGGTACCGGGGCAGGTTGGGCGTTCGTTCTTGTGGCCATCTATGATACTGTGGAATGAATGTATGGAGATAAGGGGCCAACGCTGTGCCTCCTTGTGCTGAAGAAGCTAGTTGGAAGATGGCAGTGAGCATGGGATAAGGTAGACGATGTGTATGGTGAATCGAAGGCTATTGACGGCGAGTAATTCACGCTGTGTTGAAGAACATGTGGGTGGCGAGGATACAGTGTGGTAGAGGAGTAGCGGACTCGACCCTTGTGCCCTGAAAGGCGACGATGCTACGGACGATGAAAAGTCCGTTAAGCCCCGATAGCTATCTACGGAGACAAGGGCCGTGATATCCTGAGTGAAAGAAACTTCGTGAGTACGCGTGAAGAGGCAGAGATAAGTGTTCCACGACTTGCCTCAATAGCTTCACCGTAGAACGCAATAGTAGTGTCATTAGCCATTACCAGGTCCAGGTAAGAGTTTAAGTGACCGGTCTTGCAAATGACTACGATATGGTAAGCCCTCAGCCTTCTTACCAAGTCTGTGGAGCACAATGACCAGCTGAGGGCTGACTGTTTCCACTTCACATTCTGGGGACATAGTGAGCATGACGATGCTGGGAAACGTGGTGGTAGTAACTTGGAGGCGTTGATATCCAGCGTACTGCATAGGTCGCCATGTGGAAAGTTGAGGTGTTGGCTTATGTTGGGTCGCAGTGTTTCTTGTGTCGTGGCATTTGTGTATGTGTGTTGTCATAGTCCGACTACACTCGTGTGTTATCGTTTGCGGAGCGTTGGAATTCTCGTATAACAGTTGGTGGTGTTACTTACAATACGTGCATTCATGGCGCATCTGGGGCACATGCGACCTAACCCTCTCTCAACTCTGATAGCCCGATTAAATCTGTGGCGCTTGGCCTTGCGAGCACGGACGCATAGACGCACAGACAGTTCTCCAGTACGACCGCCATTCTGTGTCCCTTGAATAATATTCACAAGTGGCCCATGGAAGAGTCGAACGCGGGACGCGGCTGACATGACTGCGTCGGACGATCGATCGCGTCCCGCGAACGCGACAAACGGGCCAGTAGGAAGCCGTCGAAGCCGTCGAAGTTCGAACCAGCCAGCCTCCATACTTCGCGGACGGTACAGTATATAACACGGTGCGTCCGCCACTCCCTCTCTCTTCTTTAGATACTCTCATGTACTGTGTTCCTCCCCGACCATGGTCTATGACTTGATCCCACCGGCGGCCGTCGGACTCCTCGTCCTTCTGGTCGTCTTCGGCGTGACCCTAGGCACTACCTTCAAGACTTCCCCTAGTCTGAAGCGTGTTTGTGTCTGGGACCATCGCGCCACCCGGTTTGTGGTTGGCTCTCTCTATGCTGTCGTTATGTTCTTCGTGGTCCTGTCTTGGGAGGCCGCCTTCTCGTCGTCTCTCTGGACTTGGGCCTTCAGCCCTGGAGGCTCCTTCGTTTTGGCTGTTCTCGCTGTGTACAGCGTTGTGTTCGACGGTCTCGAGGTGCGTTGTGCTATCCATATTGTGCATGGCTGCGATTTACATATCTGACCGCGAATACTGCAGTGGTGGATGCGCCGACCTCGGACCTCCCTTCAAGACGACGACGGCAACAAGATTCCCCGCTATCTGGACTTACGTTTGCTGGTCAACGCCCTCCACGCACGATGCTGTGCATACCTCGATACCGTGGTGGCTGCTCCGGATAGCATTGAAGACCCACCTCGGACTGCGGCTGACGTTGGACTTATCAAGACCCTCTGTCGACATCTTGCACGGCCGGCTCCTGCAACTGTGGCTCACCGTTTTGAACTGTGCTTGATGTCTCTATGCTTCTATCTATTCTCTAAACATCTTGCTCTACTGCGTATTGACGACCTCAAGCTTGGTTCGCAGTACGCTTCCCGCCTAGGATCATTCTCTGGTCTGGGCAGGACCCTCATCAGTGACCTTTCCTCCTGCATCTTCCAACTAGCTGCTGGCCGCTGGTCTCGTCTTATTATCAAAGTTCTGGTTGTGGTGTGGCACTTATATTGCTTAGCTTTGGTATGTGAGCCTTCACACTGGAAGGCACGTGCGTGATTAACAGTTGCTGCAGACTGTCCATCTCCAGGAACAGTGGATACCGCCCCCACCTGTCGTTCTCATTCCTCAAGTACCAGCTTGTCAGATTTCATCCCGGTTCCCACCCGGGTATAATCTCCACGACGAATTCTTCCAACAGTACGAGCTTGGGCAGGAACTTGGAGCAGGCGCAAATGGGTTCGTGTTCGCGGCGCGACGTCGCGTCGGAGGGCACAAAGTGGCGGTCAAGTTTATCCCGGCAGACGACGTTGATAACACTCTGCGGCCTTGGGTCGTGCACCTTCAGTACGGATTGGTGCCGGCTGACGTGATGACGATGAGTATGCTGGACCATACCAACATCATCCGGCTTCTCGACGTATTCCGGGACGACCAGTTCGTGTATATTGTGAGTTGGACGTCTTTGACGACGAGGAGAAGGCTGACAATGGATGGCATGGTTAGGTGCAAGAATACCACGGTGATACCTGGAACGCCCTGCGAGAGGATCCCAATGGCGGCCCTCCGTTACCCCACAAGGGAAACGACCTGGTCCACTATCTTGAAGCCCGCGGCCCATTGTCAATCAAAAATGCAAAATACGTCTTTGCTCAGCTCGTCGATGCGGTCAGCCACATGCACAGCCGCGGCATCTCTCATTGCGACCTCAAGTGTGAAAACATTGTCATTGATGCCAACCTCAAGGTACTGTACCGAAATGCATATCCTTCTGAGAGTCTCGTGCTGACAGCTCCTGCGCATTCACAGATCAAGGTGATTGATATGGGAAGTGCGACGTACATCGACCCCAAGGTCTCGCCACGGCCTCGGTACGACCTGACACACTTCGCGGGTACATTCATCTTCGCCCCTCCGGAAGTCCATATGGACAAGCCGTACCAGAACGAGCAGGTCGACATGTGGGGTATGGGGTGTGCACTGTATAGCATGGTGACAAGCCGGGTCCCTTTCTCAGCCCTCGAGGATATGCTCCTCCAGCCATTGATAGCGGATGCAGACGACTCGTACGATGGAATGGACGGCCTGTGGGGGCTGATTGACGGGTTGCTATGTGCGGATGAGAGGGATAGGATGACGCTGGAAGAGGTGCTGAATCATCGGTGCTTGCGAGGAGCGCGGGACCGAGAGGAGGAGATATGGGCCCGGTTTTGTAGGCTCCTTAGAAAATTACCTTGAGTCTACTCTGTCATCGCGCGGCTTCGGTTTAGCACGCGAGGCTCTCTTTGAGAGCGAGAGCGAATCCATGGTCAGTCAGTCAGGCTCTTCGTTTGCTGGTGAACGCGTGCAATGATATCCCGGAGCGCCTGCTGCGGATCACAAAACCTCCTTCAATACAGGCGTCTGTCGACTCGCCGTCGCTCTAACTCAAACAGCCGTCTGCATTGCATGCCATCGCACAGACTGGCCCAACCATGACCGAACACCCTGACCACCCCACATCCCCACCAAGCACAGCAACAGCAGCACAACTGCTGCTCCTCCCTGCAAGCCCGCCGAACGACCCGCCCCCGCCTTATCCATCTCGCGAACGACGACGCGCTCCGCGTCCTGGTCGGCGCAGACGGACGCTCCCTGGCGAGGTCGAACATCTGTTGATACCGTTCTCGAGCAGCGATCCCGAGGGCGAGGCCGCGCATTCGCCTCATCCCGATTTTGACTCGCCGGAGTTTGAGCAACATGACGAGCAGCATGTGTCGGAGACTGTGCCGCTTTTGAGCCCCTCTCGGTTACCTCCTGGAGTTGGGGGTGGAGCTGGAGGGATTGAGAGGAGGACGAGGACGTTGTCGATCTCGAGCACGCTGCATTCGGTGACGAGCATCGCGCCGAGTTTTGCGCGGACGGTCCTTTCTGCGTTCAGGCCTGATAGGGACTGTGACCTCGACCCCGACGTCGACCCTGATCTGGACGCGGATGGGGATGGGGAGGGGGAGGTTTTGTTTAGTGCGGATGAGGATTTGTTGGAGTCGCCTGTTTTGAGGACTCGTCGGTATCAGGGAGAGGAACAGACGAGAGAGTTTGGAGGGAATGGGAGATATGAACAACGGAGACAGGTGTCGGTGTCGATGGCCGTTCGGTGGCGAAGATATTTCAGGCCGGTGACGAGACGGGCGTATTATTCTGCGCTGTTCCACCTGCTCGTCATTAACTTTCCGTATGCGCTCCTCGCGTGGGTGTACCTGTTCGTCTTCACGCTCGTAAGTGTCCCGCCCTTGCTTCTCCCATCCATCTTCTCGCATATCATGCGAATCGCAACAGTTTGTTTGTCTAAAACGCTAATCACATGTCATGTTTTTGTTTTTACCCACAGACAGGCACCACGACGCTGATGGCGCTTCCCCTCGGTGCACTGCTGTGTTTCCTGGACCTGCTCGGCGCTCGAGTCTTCGCGCGAGGCGAGGTGCGTGTCTTTTCATGTCTATTCTATTCTATTCTTGGACCTATGTTACGTCGTCTGACGTTCGCGGGTACGTACATCGCAGCTCGAACTCCAAACGACCTTCCACGGGCCCCTCGCGTTCCCCGCGCCCAGCCCCCCGCACCCCATATTCACGCGCACGCACGTCCCCACCCCGTCCGAGATCGAAGACGGCGCGGCGCCCCGGCCAGAACGGTCGTTCTACCGCAACGCGTATGCGATGTTCACGGACGCGACGTCGTACCAGGCTCTGTTCTATTTCATCGTTATCAAGCCGGGGATCACGGTTTTCCTGTGGTTGCTCGTGCTTGTGTTCGTGCCTGTTGCGTTTGTGCTCGTTCTGCCTGCGCCGGCGATTTTGAGGCTTGTTAGGAGGCTGGGCATATGGCAGGCGAATATCGCTGTGGAGGGGTTGTGTTATACTGTAAGATGATAGGTGGGCTGAGTTTGGTTTTGGATTTCTTGGGGCGGATGGAGGGTGGAGTCTTTTGCGGTTAGGTTTGGAACGGAGGTCTGTATGAGTATCTCAAGCTACATTGGACAATTATTTCCAGCTATGAGTTAGCATCGCTATTAGAGCTATAACATGTTAAATTTTTGATTCTTGGGCAAGTAGTGCATAATCCTACCTCTGCTGTGTGATAGGACAAGGTGCGAAGGTCGATTGTCGAGCAATGTGGTCCGATAATAGTTGTAGCTATAAAACCTCCATGTAATATAGGTCCATATAGTCGAAAACGTACATTACTCATTACATTCGTGATTCCAGGGGTTATACAAGAGTAGACAGAATTCCTCAAAGCTGGGTCGCCAGGCCACAGCATCGCGTCTGGATCCTTTAGTACGTCGCTGCCAGAATAGACTGATATCTCTTTTCTCTGCGCTCATTCAGTCTCCCCAGCTGCATGTGATGTTCCCCACGTCCTGGATCGCGCCGAAGTCGGGTATAGCTTTCTCTGGTATCGCCTGGCTGTCCGACGCGCGGGGCGTTCGCACATTATCGTCCGCACCGCCGTTTTCGTGTATGCCCCCCTCAGTCCCAGTCCCTGTATCCACATGGATAACCAAACCGTTGCCATTCGATTGGCCGTTCCCTTCGGGTATACCGTTCCCAGCTTCCGATTCGAAACGACCCAACCGACCTCTCGTGATCGTCCTCCCCTGACGCAAAGCGCCTGCAGATCCTCCCACACCGAATCCACCGGTCCCGGGTCTTCTGACGAGCCTGGCATTCAGCACCGGCCCTCGGACGCCATTCATTGGGTCTGCTTCGGGAGGGAGGTAGGAGGCGTCCCCCGGGTGTAAAGACGAGTTCGATCGGCTTGTTTGGATGGAAGGCGAGGGGTCTCTGCCGGCGCGAGGAGGCGGGGACTGGGAGTGGGAGAACGAGGGCGCGCGGCGGCCGCCAAGTACTGACGAGCCAGCGACTCCTCCGGATAGTATTGCATGTGCGGATCGGCTCCGAGAGGGGGAGCTCGAGGACTCGAGGTCGCCTATCTGGCCATGCAGGACCTTGTTTGCAAGGTTGAACGGGAGGTCGGTGCTCACGTTCACCATTTTGCTGGATAAACATCATCCCGAATGAGTGTACGCCGAAATGGAGCGAGAGGAATGGGATACACGCACTTTTCCTTTGCGCGCACGATTGTGCCGAGCCTGTCCTTGAGGACTTGATGATTCACGGCATAGTTGGAAGTTCTACGGATGCAGTAGACGCAGGATGAGCATAACGGACCCTGACGATCAAACCACGTCTATCACTCACGAGGGCTCCTCACTGCTACTCTGTGGACGAATGAATGGCGTGTGTTCGTTAACGTCGTCGCCGTCTCCCTATACGAGCAAGCAGATACAGAGGTCAGCACGATAGCGCACGCTGTATAAATAATGCACGAAGGATACACACAGGACTGTGCGCACGAGGTCCACAGCAGTAGCAAAACACGTGCCTCAGTACCGACGCCATTCCACGCCTTCGAGGCTGTAGGAAAGGGAGGAGGAGGGCAAAATTGGAGAACGGGAGGAGGTGAGAGCTGGTGGAAATGCGCAGAGGCTGGAAAATGGAGCCAAGCGAGTCGAAAGCCACGCCCCGGCGCCGGCCAAATGTCAACGGCCTTCGCACCGGGAGGTTAATGGGCGCCCCGCTCTTATCTAGTTCGGGAATTGATCTGTAATTCGCAAAGTCGTTCAGTCACTTGTTGCTTTCGTCGACCACCCCTCCAGTCCTCGCAAGCTATGGCGGGTTCTCCGATAGAATATGTTTTGTTTGATATGGACGGTAAATCCCAAATTTTCATGTTGATCAGGCATACATCTAATACATTTGTCCCCCGTATATGCAGGCCTGTTGATAGACTCCGAGAGGGTATACACAGAAGTCACAAGTACTGTGCATGCACCCTAGTTTGGTACGCTCAATAATGTGCCACATCTAGACAACATTCTCGCGAGGTACGGGAAGGAGATGACATGGGACATCAAGGCCGGCCTGATGGGTAAACGTACGCCAGAGAAACCTTTTCAGTCCTCCTCTGCTGTGCTGACCCTCGGCCATCCAGCCGAGAGAGACGCAGCTGCGCATCTACTCTCGTTCTTTCCAGACCTCCCAGAGGACTTCACGGTCGATACGTACCTCACGGAGCGCCGCGCCGGCCAGGATGCGCTCTGGCCCACCGTGAAGCCTCTCCCAGGCGTCGTCAAACTTGTGCAACATTTACACCGCCATAATATCCCTATAGCGGTGGCTACCGGTTCTCAGCGGCGTAATTATGAACAAAAGTCTTCGCATCTCATGGACGAACTCTTCGGGCATTTTCAGGGCAAGGTCGTTTGTGCAGACGATGGGCTGATCAAGCCGGGGCGGGGGAAGCCACATCCTGACATTTTCTTGGTCACTGCCAAAACGTGCTTAGGCAAAGAAGTCGGATACGGGGAGCAAAGCGAGGCACATGTCACTGATGCTCAAAGGACGGAACGCGCAAGAGGTTTGGTCTTTGAGGATGCCATTCCGGGCGTGCAGGCCGGCAAGAGGGCAGGAATGAAAGGTAGGGTGTCATGCTTGTGTGGAAACCGCGCCTAGCTAACGGGATCATCTTGTATACTAAGTCGTTTGGGTGCCCGACCCTAATCTTGTCGCGTTGGGTGATAAAGGCATCGACGCGATATCGGTGGTTGAGCAGCCTGATTTAACTTTGAAGTCGTTAGAGGACTTCGTCCCCGAGCATTGGGGTCTTCCTCCATACGATCTATAAGTATGTCACATAGGTATGCCATTTGGATCCTTATTGATATAAACACCCACTCATGATCAAGACATATCCTAGATAGATTTTTGTGCGCTGAAACAAATACAACGTGTATTTATCGCTATGTCCTACTGGCTGAGCTCACTGGTGTTGTCGCCTGCCATGTGCGATGCTTGCAGTGCCACAAGCTACTTGGAAGTCCAGACTGTGCACAGCTTCACGGTTCAAGACTCAGGGAGCCCTTCAAAGTATTGCCTCATCCGTCGGGACTGGAAATGCGGGTGTCATCGTGCGACTCGCTGTTATCGGTCTTATGGATGTGTGTGACGCTTTGCGTCCAGCGTCGTATATCTTCGAATGGCTAATTTATACTATCGCTTCTAGACATAGTTTGGTGGCGACCTCGACTCCTCTAGCCTGCTGAGGGCAGTCAAACCTCGGACGCATAGCTCCCCGTTCATCTGAGCCTGTGGCTTTACAAGTAACATCGACCTCCATCGCATTGGGCTCCCGGCCAGTACCCGGTAGAGGAGGAGAAACCCGCTGTCGACGCGTCCAGTCACATGTGACGCCTCGTGGTTCAGATGCGAGGGCTCCCATCACTGCACTGTACAAGGATTCGTGCAGGTCCAGCGTTATGGATGTTCCCGAGCATTATCAGCGAAATCATCCACAGCTTCTATTGCACAGGAGCAGCCACATGGCGAACATGCGTATCCGTCAATCGTCCTGCATTTCCCTCAACGTCGCCACACTCATGATCTTTCCCCTTGACGAGGATACCCATCATGAACTTTGTCGACATTGACTCACCTGGACGGACAACTGACTTGGAGCAAGGGCATGAGTGGCTATCGGAACAAGGTGAGTCCATATAGATCCCAATATTCTATTATGTGGCGTTACAATACAGCAGGACGTGAACCGGGAGAATGGCCAGAGCCAAACGTCCGACCACCTCTGTTGGTCAAAGTTACCCTGTGTCGCGTGCTGTATACAACGGTTGTCTGCGGATTTGGGACCTGGAAAGCGGTCGCGGCCTATGAAGGCAACGCTATCTTATCGAATACCTTGGATGTATTTATAGGTATAATACTGGCAGTTTTGTGAGTGAAGGATCTTCTTGGTTATTCCAACCAGTAGAATTAACCCTCGCATACTAGGCTGTACTGGTTAGGGCTATTTGAGACAGTAAATCCGCCCGTCTTAACGTGGTTCTTTCACGAAGACTACGCTGTTATCCTCAATTCACTTTTCACATCTCGGGCTTCCAGTCATCAAAGCGTAGAGATGCGAGCCCTTCATGTACCAGCGCCAACAGCTTTCGCTTTCATACAGGACAGTGATGACGTGTCAGAATCACAAATGACAGAACAAGACATCTCGGCGTCGGAGCTTGTCCGATTGTTACCTATGGGTAGCAGTATAACTACACAACTGGAGATACGCATGGAGGAGGTTCGCAGAACTCCTGGATGTCAGTGGATTTTTTTGATCAGGCAAACGGCTATTAATCTCTGACTTTCAGCTCCGGATAATCCAACTTCATCCTCAAATCGCCCCTCGGAGAGTACATTGACCCACAGGACGCAAGGGAAAGCGGTGAGTCTGCTTGGTTATAACCGTATACTTCTGCACCCCTCATCCAGACATATCATGAGATCAAAGCCTTGCGTTCTGCATCGACGCCCACCGGATCTGAATTCCCTGACTTAGCGACTCTGCGATATATCGTGAGGTCTCCCATTGCATTTTGGGATCGCGATGCGTATTTCACGGATCATGTCGTGGCCCAAAATAAGGTAGGATGGTCATGAAGAGAAACATCTCGTTCCTCTGACGGCTAACTTGCAAATGCGTCCCACAGATGGATCTATTTTTCCCATTGGACGGGGCGCCTCTGTCAACACGGGAGCTGCTTAACTCGCCTGAGAAGTTCGTCATCCCCGCCCCGCCAAAAGGGCCTGCTAGATGGATATTTGGGTGCAGAACTCCCGTTGGTTTAGTTCCGACATATTGGGACAACGAAGACGGTCTGAAACATCTTCGAGATGCTGGTGTTAATTTAGATCCCTCCGCGGCCATCGGTCACATGCGGTATCGCACCGGGATACGTACACTTCAGTTCGTTGTGAGAAAAGGCGGCGTTCTCTCAGAGAAGGAATTCAAGAGAAAGTATCTCCTCATTGTGCAAGATACAAAGAGCTTAGCGTCAGAACCGAATCTCACGGTACCACAAATGGAGGAGTTCGTCAAGCTCTCTGGCCAGCCACTGACGGCTCTGAAATGGTATTGGGCGAGGCCGCCCAAACACTAAATAAATGATTTAGGAGAATGTACCGCAGTGATAGCACTTTCGCAGTAGAAACACAATTTGCTGTAAAGACTCTGCAACAGTCGTATCTTGTAATTCTGTATGAATGTTTGCGTTCGAGAGAGAGCTCAATCATTATCGTGCTTCGAACCGGCGATTGTGGTGCAGCCACACAGTACGAATGATGGTAACTTACGGGTAACGTTCATGCATACCATGAACCTCCAGTTGGGGTCGATAGGGTACCTACTGAGTCTCGGAAAATTGTTTACAGCATGATTACCGAATTTTGGGAGATAATGTACACGAGGGAGAAGTGAACGCAGCCACTGAAAGCATTCTGGGCGTATGGCTGTTTGAGTGGGGCTCGACATAGGAGATCTCGGCAGAACGGACTACGAGCGTGATCCACCGGGCACACCACTCAGTGTACTCTCGTTAATCCCAAATACCTCATTCAGCAGAGACCGAAAGCCATCCTCATCCATCAGGCCAACCTGTGCTTCCGTCCCGACTGCGCTACTCCATACAGCCCTCCGGAACTCGAGATATTCATCCACGATCCACTCCTGTGTACGCTTGACCAAGATCGCGACCGTTCTATCGTCTTGCAGATACAAACTCGTTTTTGCTACTGTTGCTCGGAGGTCACGATGGCACGCTACGGTGAACTCTGAAAGGACTTGTTGTGGTTGGTGGCTGTTGATGGAAAATGGAGCCACGCGAGTCGCCAAATGTCAACGGCCTTTGCAATGGAAAGTCAATGGGCGCCCCGCTCGTGTCTGGTTTCTTTCGCCAACCACCCCTCCAGTCCTCCCAAGCTATGACGGTTTCTCCGATAGAATATGTTTTGTTTGATATGGATGGTAAATCCTAAATTCTCCTGGAGATCAGGCATACATCTAATAAATTCATCACGCGTATATGCAGGCCTATTGATGGATTCCGAGAGGGTATACACAGAAGGAACAAGTACTGTGCACACACCCTAGTTTGATACGCTCAATAATACTGTGTTGTATCCCGCATCGGCCAATGAAGGAACAAGCTTACAGCTTACAGGCTGTTACTCTTCGCTAAATCCCCCTAAACGGAGTCGAACTATGCCGGAGTGATTGTGATTAGTAGTCACTCGATCCTATTGGATAATTGACACACAAAAACTCACAATGGACTACTGTAAATTCCGTTTTCTTGTCGGCGTTAGCCGCTGGCTCATACAACTGTATATATGTGAAAAGCTCCACCGGAACGACGACAACATCACAGCTACAATGACATCCAGCAATTCTGAACTCTCTGATATGCATCAGGAAGACGATAGCCTCATATCTACAATGACTCGCAGCGATTCTGGACTCCCTGACATGCAGGGAGACGATAGCCTTGCATCTGCCAACAATTCTAAACTCCCTAATACGCCACATCAGAAAGACGACAACCTCACATTGACACCCCAAAATTCTGAACACCCTGACTTAGAGACTCTGCGATATATCATAAAGTCTCCCATTGCATTTTGGGATCGCGATTCGTTTTTCAAGGATTATGACATGGCTCAAAATAAGGTAGGATGGTCATGAAGAGAAACATCTCGTTCCTAACTTGCAAATGCGTCCCACAGATGAATTCATTTTTCCCATTGGACACCGCGCCTCTGTCAACACGGGAGCTGCTTAGCTCGCCTGAGAAGTTCATCATCCCCGCACCGCCAAAAAAGCCTGCTAGATGGATATTTGGGTGCAGAATCCCTATTGATTTCATTCCGGCATATTGGGATGAAGAAGATGGCCTGAAACATCTTCGAGATGCTGGTGTTGACTTTGATCCCTTCGCGGCCATCGGTCACATGCGATATCGCACCGGGATACGTACACTTCAGTTCGTTGAGAGGAAGGGCGGAGTTCTCTCAGAGAAGAAATTCAAGAGGAAGTATCTCCTCATTGTGCAAGATACAAAGAGCGCAGCTTCGGAACCGAATCTCACGGTACCACAAATGGAGGAGTTTGTCAAGCTCTCTGGTCGGCCACTGACGGCTTTGAAATGGTATTGGGCGAGGCCGCCCAAACAGTAAATAGATGATTTTGGAGAGTGTACCACAGTGATGGCACTTTCGCGTTCGATAGAAAGCTCAGTCATTTTCTTGCTTCAAGCTGGCAATTGTGGTGCAGCCACACAGTACAAATGATTGTCACTTACAGGTGACATTCATGCATAGTATATATTATGGTGTGGGAAGTAATCGCCTCAGGCTTCCAGCGCAGCGCGTCCGGTCACATGTCACGTCTCATGGTTCACTTGTAACGGCTTCCATTACTGCGCTGTGCAAGGACTCGTGCGGGTTGGATGTTGATATTATGGACGTTCCAGAGTAAAATAACCCACAGCTTCTGGGAACGAGTGTACAAGAACAGCCACACGGTGAACATGCGTCTCCCGGTCCAGCATACAATGTCAAGCGGCAATCGTCCCGCATTTCCCTCATCGTCACCGCACTGATGATCTTTCACCTACACCAATATACCCATCATGAGTTTTGTAGACATTGACTCACCTGGACAGAGAAATGGCTTGGAGCAAGGACATGAGTGGCTATCAGAACAAGGTGAGCCTATACATATCCCAGTATTGTATTCTGTGACGTTACAACACAGCAGGACCAGGACCGGGAGAATGGCCAGAGCCAAACGTCCGGCCACCTCTGTTGGTTAAAGTTACCCTATGCCGCGTGCTGTACACAACGGTCGTCTGCGTATTTGGGACATGGAAAGCGGTCGCAGCCTACCAAGGAAAAGCCATCTCATCGAATACCTTGGACATATTCATGGGTATAATACTGGCGGTTCTGTGAGTGTAGGATCCTCTTCGTATACCATTTGATAGAATTATAACTCTTGTATGCCAGCATCTACTGGTTAGGGCTATTTGAGACAGTAAACCCGCCTGTCTTGACGTGGTTCTTTCACAAGGACTATGCTGTTACCCTCTATGCACTTTTTGCATCTCGGGCTTCCAGCCATCGAAGCGTAGAGATGCGGGCCCTTCATATACCAGCAACAACAGCTTTCGATCTTATGCAGAGCAGTGACAACACGTTAGAATCAGAAATGACAGAACAAGATATTTCGACGTCGGAGCTTGTCCGATTGTTGCCTATAGGTAGCAGTATATCCACACAACTCCAAACACGCATGGAGGAAGTTCGCAGCACTTCTGGATGTCGGTGGATTTCTTTGGTACGCAACAGACCGTTATTAACAACATCTAACTTTCAGTTACAGATGATCCAATTTCATCATCAAATCGTCCCTCTGAAAGCATATTGACCCACAGGTCTCAAGGAAAAGCTGTGAGTCTATCCTGGTATGATTGTATACCTCTGTACCCCTCATACGAAACACACTATAAGATCACAGCAATCCCGAAAAGCAACAGCTTCGAAGCCTTGCATTCTGCCTCGACGTCTATCGGTTCTGAACTTCCTGACGAGGACACTCTGAAACGTATCACAGGAGTTCCGCATCCATTTTGGCTACGCACCATGGTCATCAAAGACGCTGCGGAGGCTCAAAATCTGGTAGGATGGATATGAATAGAAGTATCCCATTTCTCCGATGACTGATTTCTGAATTTATCTTACAGATGGATTTATATTTTCCGCTGCACACTGTGCCTCCTTCAACACGCCACCTGCTTGATTCGCCTGAGAAGTTTACCGTGCCCGCTAGGCCCCCCGGGACTGCAAGATGGTTATTCGGTTGTGAAGTCGCTCGCGATTTCATACCGAACTATTGGGACAACGAAGATGGCCTGAAACATATTCGAGATACTGGTGTTCTGTTCGAGCCCAATGTTGTCATTGGTCACATGCGGTATCGCACCGGGATACGCTCAATTCAATCTGTTGTCCGGGAGCCCGGCATTTACAAACGCAAAGTGTACGAGTGGAAGTGTCTCATTATTGTGCGAGATACACAGAGTGCAGCGTCAGACACGACGCTCACGGTGGCGCAAATGGAGAAGTTCGTCGGGTTTTTTGGTCAGCCGCTCAGTTCTTTGATGTGGTTCTGGGCGAGGCGGTGCGGATGGTGAATAACGGACTTTGGAGAGTACACCCCAGTGATAGCACTTTCGCAGTAGGGGTACGATTTGCTGTGAAGACTCTGCAACAGTTTTTTCGTATCTCACAATTCTGTATGAACGTTTCGCTCGATAGAAAGCTCAATCATATCGTGCTTCGAACCGGCAATTGTGGTGCAGCCACACAGTACAAATGATTGTCACTTACAGGTGACGTTCATGCCTACCATAAACCCTAGTTGGAGCCGGCAAGGTGCCCATTGACTGTCGAAGAGTTAATCGCAGCTATGATTACCAAATTCTGGAAGTTAATGTAGACGAGGATGGCATTCGGACAAGTGAAGTGAGCTACTGAGAATATCCGGGGCGCATGGCGGTTTGATTGGGGCTCGACATGGGACATCCCGGCAGAACGCACTACGAGCGTGATCCACCAGGTACACCACCCGGCGCGCTCTCGTTAATCCCACAGACCTCATTCAGCAGAGACCGGACGCCATCCTCATTCATCACGCCAACCTGCGCTTCTGTCCCCACCGCGCTACTCCAGACAGCCCTCCGGAACTCGAGATATTCATCCACGATCCGCTCCTGTGTATGTTTGACCAAGACCGCGACCGTTCTATCGTCTTCCAGATACAGACTCATATTGGCCACCGTTGCTCGGAGGTCACGATGGCACGCCACCGTGAATTCTGAAAGAACTTGTTGGGGTTGGGTAGAAGGATCGGTAGCTGGTGATGTTGTACTGCTGGCCGCAATCCGCTCGTTGAGCCATGAACGGAGCGGCTTGCAAACGCTATCCGCGCAGGCAGCGATGACATCTTCACATGCTTGCCTGAGCTCATGATCGATGCCCTGGGAGACGAGTGAGGACGGGTGTGGGTAGATGATGTAAGGGCTTCACTTACATGCTTGATGTCTGTCATAGTTTCCTCCCGAGGCATGCCGAGCGACGCAAACAATGCATTCGGTAGAAGAGATGTTGTTCTTCCAAGCATAGACGCCAACGTATCTGAGACGTTCCCATATTAGCATTCGCGAACATTGATTGGCTTGCCCATATAGAACCGCACCTGTGACGCCCCCAAGGTCAATTCTATCAGCGACTTCCTTATCTTTTGTGGACACGAAATCAAGATTTTGTGTCATTTCTTTCAAGATCAGGATATGTCGCACGAGGAACAGCTGGCCGTCGAGAATAGAAGTCGGAGGGTTCTTCGACTTGAGTGCATCTGCGGCTACCACTAGCGATTGCTTGCAGAGATTTACGGCCTCTTGGGCGATATCATCGAAGATAGCGGGCTGTATCCATGAACTGTGTGATTATATATGTGAAGGAAAGAAAAGGCTTACTTTGACAAAGTCATGTAGCTGCGACAACACCCAAACCGTTTTGCTGAGGGTGGGGTACCATGTGTCTTGCTTATCGAGCGATTTTAACTGGAATAACTGGCTTACACTCTCTTTCTCTTTGATCTCGAACCCTGTGACTGGTTTACGGGCAGCTGAAAAGCAGTGTCACAGAACAGCAGACGGAAAAAAGTTGGAGGCACACACCTACAAGCTTATCTGGATACATGAGATCCTCCGGTGTTGGCACATAATACTTGATTTCGCTTTGCACCACTGACTGAGCTTTAAAAAAGAGGCGCGTTTGTGCGTCTTGCAAGACCATCTGGAGCAAGTGACTTATGTGTAAAGCGCGGAAGCCGTTGTGTTTCGTGCCATTCTTGCTGAACTCAAGTTCGAGCTCATCGTCGTCAACATGAGAGGATACGGATGTGGGAGATGACGGGGATGGTTCAGGGACGTCGAGGACCATAAGGGCTTGCAATACTGTACAGACTTCACATAGCGCGGTAAGTCGGGGTTCGTGTAGTATCCGAGGGCGGAGATCATCGTAGAGATAATCACACAAGTTCTCGAGGTATGCACTGTCGGTTTGTTAGCTCAACCGCAAATTCAATAGGTTAAATCCTGAACATACTATAGCTGCTCTTCGCCTGAATCAAAGAAGGCTCGGAATAGGCTGAATTCGTCCGTACACAGCTGCTTGAGATAACTGCATCCCGCCCTAGTCTACCACGAGTTAAGTACTTCCGCTCTCTTGCCCGCAAGGAACGACCTACCAACTCGACCAGCTCTGTGCGGCTGGGGTCAAGCCCCTTAATTTCTTCGACAAGACGTGGAACAAGCAGTCCTCGCCGAGCACTGAAATACGCCGCGTGACATTCTGCAAGCAGAGCAGAGAGCTCGTCTGGATGTGCTACTGCCCGGCGTTCCAACTCGCCTAACAGAGGTGCCAACTGCTGGGAGACAGAGTTGAATCGTGTATACAACAGGTGCATCTGCGCAGTTGTTGACACATCCTGTTGTTCTTTGAGCAACATTTAGGAGTAGTCGCGTGTATGTAACTCACCTTTTCAGATATACGTTTCGACACATCTACTACTAAGGCTCTAAGAGAACCCACGAAATACATCTTGATCAACGTCATGGCACGGGTCATACATTGCTGGAACCGCAGGAGGTAAATTTCGGCCTCCTTGAAATGACGCTACAGTGGAATGTTAGGTGTATTGAGAAAGAAGATACTGGACAAACGTACGTGAGCCTTCAAGAAGTCGATGCATATGTCGACCCGCTCAACCATATACAAGAAATCGGTCTGCAATACAAGTGACTCTCCAGGATGATTGAGCATTCGAGTCGCATGCTCCAGCTCCTGAAAGTATTCCAGCCGAGCGGATATCGATTCGGTCATCTCCAGCAGTCTGTCCTGCACAGACTGTGAGCAATGATACGCAGCTTGCGGAACGCCAGAACGCACCCGTTCCTCCAACATGTGCTCACATGCATCCTTCAAGCTCTTCCCGCTATCTTCTACGCTCCTCCACTCGCCAAGCATCTCTTCCACCTCCCGTTCCACCTCGTCCACCCGCTGCGTGAGGCGATCACACGTTTCCAAGTGGTCCGCCACATTCGCGAGATGAGTCCGGAAGTGAGCCTCCTGGCTGTGTGTCACTGACCGATCTATTAGTGCAAACCAGTCATAGAATTGTTGAGGAGTTTGGATGGGATGTTTCGGCTCCAGGGACGCGACCGTTTGGGAGCGAGCTGCAGTCCCTAGACCAAAGATGACTGGTGTCCCAGGGCGAGGGGTAGCCAGCAATCGATTTCCGCGAAACCCTGGTGAAGCCGGACGCGACGAGGGACCCGGCTCATCGACACTGAACTTAATACCTATCAGATTGCTGTCACATAGTACCCGAATGCTAAACGCACCTTGACCGGCAACGATGTCCTTTCAGAGGCTGCTTTGAGGAGGTTTACGCTACGATTCTCCGTATCGCTCAACGGCGCCTTGCTTTCCCATTCCTCTAGGCTGAGCGTAGGTTTCGGACGAGGGGAGGACGGGGTTAACGTTGTGGGTCGCTTCGCGGCCATCTGGTAGGCTAGTGGTTGGCCCTCAACCCGTTCTTGATGTGGGCCAATAATATGGATGGCCGATAAGTAAACCGGAAGTTATGTGTTAGAAACAACGAAACAAGTGAGGGCACAAAGGTGAATGAATTGGTAGTGTTCAGTCAAGTCGCATGTGAGTCTAACATGCCCAGTATGTTCGGTAACAAACTGAGCAGCACCCACGCGCAAGTGCGCTTGTTTGGCTTACTTTCTGACCACCATGCACCCTGTTCGGTAACACTGCTCTCTCGTCTACTTGGACCGCCTAATATGCCATTGCAATACAATGCATGAGGATTGATAAATGAAGTAAAGAATCTCGACCCATTTCCCACTGGTCTTCCCGCGAAAACTGGATGGGGGTGCGTAAGATGCTGATTTCGTGAGTGCCTTCCACGCTGAGCACAAGCCAGGCCCTTACACCATCGCCTCAGACCAAGCGTAGATGAGCATCCACTATGTCTGCATACTGCTTGTACAGCTCATCTTTATGCGGACGGCTGGCATAATCTCCGAGCATTCACTACGGCGACACCATCTCATATCTCCACGGTTCTCTGTGATGCTCAATTTGTAGCAGCTCAGTGGTCGCTGATTAGAGTATGGACGGCATATAGGTTGCGCTGTGATCGCAGTGGATCTAGACGAGGTCCAGATCCCATAAAGTCCACTGGTAGATGCTCTCATTTTCTGGCCTCGATGATCATTTGCCCCCGTACTCGGATCCGTTAACCGACCAAGTTCTCTACAGCGCTTTACTTTTGGGAAGACCTGTGCAAATATACCACAGACAACTGCAAGTCACACAACCAGGGTCCCCTAGGAGCAGGAGAAGCTCGAAATATTCTGTCTCGCCGAACATGCCTCCTTGATCTTACTGGGGACCTCGTTCGTACTGGCAACTGCATGTAAGTAATATACGGAGAAGACGGCAATGCATCAAGAGACCCGGCAGATTGCTGCTACGTTGCGTTCATGTAACACCACGTTGCATCGGTCTGTCGGCCGTGACACCAGGGCTTGTGCCGCCAACTGTTCACCAGACGACGCTCTCTGCATCGGTCACAACATTCCACAGCGCTCATGTTCCTCATAGTCCTGAAATCCATCTAGGGTCACAAAAGGCATGCACCGTACCACGACTCTCGCATCACTTTTATTGGCGAGTTTCCTTTACTGTCATGATATACCCAACCTAATATAACCAGCAGGCATGGTTAAGCGGCTCTGCCTCGACCGCGGTACCCTTTGTTGTACGCCACTTCAGCCATAACCTCCTGAGCTTCTCGAAGTTCCTCCAGACGGCTGCACACATCTAAATAGGACACCAAGAAGTTTCCTCGACTGGTGGCCATCGTCTAGACTAGGAGTGTGCTGACACCTCCGAGGATTCGAGGGACGTACCTGCGTGTGAAGCCGCTGCTGGCACGTTGCGTCTATCTCCCATCACGTCTTATCGACCTATCATGCATAAACCTGATACTGGTGCCGCCAAACGTCCCCCGATACTCTCACTGCCATGGTCAAGTCTTCATCTGCAACTAATCGCGCATCCGAGAACGGAGAGGGGCAACGTAGGCGAAAGCGTTTGATGAGGTCGACAATATGAAGGTTGCGCTCACGTCGCTCGGCTCCTTTGGCGTCATGGTGCCATTCCGGCTGGGGATGATCCTAGAGGCTACGAGGACAAGTTTTCGCTATTTGCGCCTTTCAACGTTACTCTTTTCTCGGATCTTCTCTGTCCAACTATGCACAACTGCTAGGCTCTCCCACCTGCTATACCATCCTATGTATTAGGGTAGCAACGAATGAAAATTTATCTTGGGCTTTTATTTGAGGTCCTGCTTTGGCGCGCTTAGGGATGTGGGAGGTGGCCGGACTTAGCCGAAGCGGGTTCAACTCTTACCACCACAAAGGTGTCACCTTGCTTTCCGCTTCACCTCTATCTCCCTCCCTCGAAACGCGCCCCCTCCTCCGCGACCATGAGCAAAAAAGCTGCAAAGAATCAGTCGAAGGAACAGACGTACGAGTTCCGCGACATCGTTCTCGCGAAAGTACGCGGTTTCCCCGCATGGCCGGGCATGGTGAGTGGTACTATTGGTGGCCCCTATGCCTCTCTCGACGTGTCCTTCGCGTACTGATTCAAAATCTCAACCTTGATGTTTCTTTGCTCAGGTGGTAGACCCTGACAGCGTACCGTCAGGCGTTGCAAAAGAGCGGCCCAATGCCAAAAGCAAGAAGGGGCAATGGTACTGTGTCCGCTTCTTCCCTGCTGGTGACTAGTATGTGGCCACCTCTTGACTTGCGAGTGAGTGCTCTGATTAGTGTGGCTTCTTCATAGTGCGTGGATGGTGCCAAAAGACATGTCAAAACTGCAGCAACACGAGATTCAAGCCTACATTGACGAGCCATACAAGCGATCTGGGGAGCTTTTGGCTGGATACAAGGTTGCGTTGGATCCTAAGAAGTGGGAGGAAGACCGTGAAGCTGCCCAAGCCGAAGCTGCCGAGGCTGAGGCCAATGCGGAGGTCGACCAGCTCGAAGAGAGCGAGGGCGGAGGCGATGGAGAGGATGAAGACAAACCGAAGAACAAGAAACGTAAACGTGACTCTGATGCGGCAGCCGCGAAGACGAAGTCAAAGGCCAAACCCAAGAAGGAGCCTGCAGAACCCAAAAAGAAGGCTGCTAACGCTACTAAGAACAAGAAGAATGGGATCAAGTCGAGGGCATTAGTCGAGTCAGAGGACGAAGCTGGAGCAGACGACGAAGATGCAGGTCCTAGCAAGAAGACTTCGCCCCCACCCAACAAGAAACAGAAGAAGGCCGACAAAGATGACGATGATAATGATGGTGAGGCTTTGTTCAAGACGTAGGATGCCTCAGACCCAGACTGATTTTGAACGTATGTGTGCCCTACTATCACCAGCAGCTCTCTCCAACGACCCTGAGGCTACCAAGGTCAGAGATTGGAGGCATAAGCTTCAGAAAGCATTTTTAGGCAAGATTGCCCCGAAAGACGAGGTGCGATTTAACTCTCCCCGGTTCGTTCCGCTCGATGACTGATCCAGACATCCGCAGGACATGCCTGGACTCGACCAACTGTTCACGACAGTGGAGAGTTACGAGAATATGAGTATTCAGTATCTCACAGTGAGTCATGCCTTATGTTATGCGCTGTTAGCTCCCCATGAGCAGCAGCGCAAAGCGACACGCTTATCATCGTTCGTATCTGTTAACGTGTTCACCATTTCTCATCCACAGTTCTCAAAAATCGGCAAAGTTATGCGCCACATCAATGCTCTCGGCAATGAGAAAGTTCCTCGAGACGATGAATTCAAGTTCAGAACGCGTGCAAAAGCCCTTGTCGACAGGTGGCACAAGGTCCTCGAAGCTGCAAAGCCCGAAGTGCGCAAACCTGCCACGAACGGCAAGCACGCGGAAGACTCCGGCGCCAAAGCCAAAGAAAACGGCAAAGAAGAGAGCCCTGCCCAGGGAACGGACAAGGCAGACACAAACGCTATGGAGGTCGACAAGAACGAAGAGGACGAGGCTGACGCACCCGCGGAGGATGATGCACCGGCTGATGGCGCGGCCGACGAATCTGCTGATGCGGAAATGTCTGAGCCTGCTGCCGCCTAGACCCCTCCTTCGCTTTCTTGACTACGAATAAAGCTGCCATAGCCCGCAATAGCGTCACGGAAGTGCCGTGCGTACTTCTCCGCACCCTATATTACTAGTTCCACCCTTCCTTTAGTCTTAAATACTTCAGCTGATTGTTTCGAGGACGGAGGCACGCCTTCAAAGTTGACATTTTTCACTAGTCTCATGTCTACGCTGTATTTTTGCTCTCGGTCCTCATGTCCTTCAGCTCTGCTGCTGTTTCCACCTTGTCATCTCGTCTTTCATCTTGGCCAGCCTTTTTGTCTCTTCTCCCTAGCGTACACATGTATTTGTGCATTGTTGGTGGATGGTGTTGCGTTGATATGCTGTTGAAATATGCTACCTAGTACGGAGGTCTCAGAAATAATTATATTACGAGCAGTGAATCACGGAGGGCGCGAGGAGACTGTTAATTTAAATGTAGATAGAAAGCAATTCCATTGCAGTATTGGGATAACGAAACAGACAACTTGTGGGTACCAGATAAATATTGCTAGATTGACCTGTGGAAATGGGCGAACAAAGAAAAGCACGTATAGTAATTGTGTGCGGTTTGTGGACTCAGTACGCGGCTGAGACAGGAGTGGAGGAGCGGACGTCTGCCCAAGGAGACTCCTCGCCGTCGAAGTACGTGATAGGACGAGCGGAGGCAAAGGCAAACTGGCCAGGGGATGGCGTCGGAGACGACTTAGAAGAGTCCGCAGGTGTGGTGGAAGAGTTCACTACGGACGGGGTAGACGAAGAAGACTCCGACTTTGCTCTGTCTGTGGCAGCCGTTGTAGGTTCCGATGCCAGTTCCGATGGTGACGGCAACACGTCGGGGTTGGCCAACCCCACTTCGGGCAAATCAAGAGGAGGGGGAGCCCCAGCACGCAACGATGGAGAGTCGTCGAGCACTCGCACGAAGCTGAGCGGGGAAGATGATACTGATGACGGCATGGATTTTATCGCTCTGGCGGAAGAGGTAGAACGTTTGTGTGCATGGCCGTGCGATAGAGGGCGCGCATCCTTCAAGGAAGGGGACGGAGAGCCCTGTCGGCTGCTTGTTTCTGATTCCTGACTCTGCATAAGCCGCAATGCACTCCGAAGAGCCTCTTTCTCTGCTTGCGCCTCCTTCAGCTCGTCTTCTGTCTCCGCCAGCTTCATGCGTTCCATAGCAACCATTTTGTTCGCCTGGAGTGATGTGAGATAAAGCCGATTGAGTACATAGACTGAAGGACTTACTTCCTCGAACAAGGCTTGGGATAGAGACTCCAATTCAGCTTCGAGGGCCTCTTTCGCCTTCTGAGCGGCCCGATGCTTCTGTTTTTCTTCTTCAAGCTGGGTCGTTAAATCCTCAACCTCCTTCTCTTTATCCCGAGCGGGCACAAGCGAGGGCAACGAGGCCGATGTCAGGTGTGCCGCATGCATCTGGCCGTTGATGATAGGGGACATGCTTCCTGGCATACGCGGTGACTGTGTGCCAGGAGTGGAACTACCGAAACGGAATTTAAAGAAACGAGGTTCAGCGGCCGAGGTGATGGAGGGGGAAGCTTGCGGAAGGAGAGGCGACGGTGCGATGATATCCACTGACCCGATGCTGTCCGTGCTTTGTCGACGAGAATCGGCTGCTTCACGCTCCCGTTGCTCTTTCGCGCTCCATCGCCGCCATCCTACGTCTTTTGAGTGGCCAGGACCGTCTCGCCTCAGCGCATCCTCAAGCATCTCATTATTTGCCAACGCCAATTGTAGATTGGATTTTGCAAGCGTTAATTCTGTTTGCAGGTCCGTTTGTACCTTATAGGCCTCCTTGAGCATTGACGACTGTACGGCATTGAATATAATTCTGCAGAAGATTTCTGGACCCATGAACACGTACAAGCTCTTCCACCCTGCTGATCGTCCGTGATAGCGCCATCCGGAGGTCCTCCTCCTGTCCCTGCGAATGTACACGTCTTATATCTCGTAACTCTTCGTCAATTGCGTTGAAAGTAGCCCCTTGTATTGTAGCCAAGCTAACCGTCCGTGTTGGGAGGTTTGGTCGACCCGCAGAGGGCATAGGTACCGGAAACATGATCTGCTGAAGCTAGCACGTCGTTTACCGTCACCGTCACCGCCACCGCCCTTGATTGCAGATCGTTTCTACCGTCCTTATAGAGGATTGTCAGAGATGATACAGCATGTTGCAACAGCACTGAAAACGACTTACAAACGAGGAGCTTGTCGTGGGAGGACCAGATACTTGTGTCGCTACTTCTACAGGTCTGCCAGCCTCACGCGGTGCCGGACTGGCGTCGGTGTAGAGACCCGGTTGAAGATTAGGGCCTCAGTTCAACGCAAGTGACAGTGCACCGATGCCTACTATGTTGCTTCTGGCTTCGCTAAACAAGTTTGCTGGCTTTGTGAACAAGGACCCAGAACAAGAACCGGTACGAGCCATAATTAGCCGAGGCCACCGAGAGTGCTCGTGACGGATTGTCACACCACCCCAGCGTCACGGTGGGAGAGTGGCGGGCGCACCTGGTTCAAGTCAACCTCAATTCCTGACGCACTTGACGCGAATGAGAGGCGAGCGAAGTCTGTGCGATCGCCAAATAGTACCGAGGGTGCTATTCGCCATGTCAACAGCGTGATAATTCACCGCCGGGTTCACAAGCTACAATATGTGAGTATTACACTTGATGATAGCAGAGAGCTCTATTCTCATGCATTGCTCGCACCGCTGGTAATAATCATCATCTCAGTGTAATTCAGCCTACGGTATCTGAAGCTTTGAAGGCATGGGTGAACATTTCATCCTAAACGAACGTGAGACGCGAGCTACAACATTGTCAGCCAGCAGCAGTCATACCGTGATGTAGTTCTCCTTCGTGAACAGCAGCCGTGCATCTTAACAATACGCATTTACGCATGTCATACAGGTCGTCGTATAGTATTGCTGCGTAGTGAGGTCACTGCAACCCACCGCCCTGTTGAAGAACAACCTTTCCAGGCTTAGCTCTCGCGATACCGGTCAGTAATACTGTTTGCTTGTTAAACACGTCAGCGTGGCTACAGTATCTGATAGAAAGGTACTTCAATGCTTCACGAACTTGACTGATGTTCCCAATGCCTTACGGGTATCTCACGTACTCTGTGAACTTCCTACCACTCTGGGAAACTCCCCGTTGCTCTTCCAATGGTAGTCTGCGGGCTTATGCCTCGTGCCAGTATCCGACGTTCTTCACATTGTGCCGTCCCAAGGTCGGTTGTGCAGCCTTGCTTAATTTATTCGGATCATCACAGGAGTGTGGGGTTCCACTGGACCATCTCAGGTACGCTGTGTGGATGTACGCGCGCGTATAGGTCGGAGGACCATCGGAGCACACTTGCTTCATATTGTACGTGGGATTGCAAGACACCTACCCATCGTCGTTCACGTATTCGTACAGCAGGCTACACACTCTCCAATTACACTCTCAAGCCACTTCGTTGCGGCTGCGATATAATCACATCCTCATCGCTATCCCTCGCACTGGCTTTCACCCCCTCACCTTACCATCTAGACATACTCTTGCGATCCACTGCACAGCATGCCACCCCCATCGAAACCCCCTCCGCCGCACAGGCTCGAGCTAACCACAAACAGCTTGAGAAATACAACAATGTCTGTGGGCGACGATTCAATGCATTATGAGATCGTGACGCGCTTCTGGCATCCCCATCTTACGAAAATAAACAAAGCGGACCTGGAGAACCTCGTGGTGACGACCGTAGCAGAGATAGAACGGATACCAACAAGAGAACCGCGCGTACGGTTTGGGGGAGACAAGGGTCAGTGGATTCTAGCGTCAGAATTCTTACAGTTTGATGAGGACCGAAAGTGAGTTTCAATGGCTCTTACCCAGCCTGCCCGATAGTCGCGTGAAGGAGTTCTAATTGTTGATTGAACTTGTTTTTGTTTGACAGTGGTGGGACATTCGAAAGCAGTGCTAATGTCAAATACCGGTGGAGAACGACGAAGGGACGCTTGCAGGTACGTTCGCGCTTTTCGTGGCGTATCGCCCAACAAAGTATGATGGAATACAAAACTGATATCTGCTATCCTCGACGGCTCCAAACCTAGTTAATCAAGGCTGATGACGAGAACCAGACGCCTCTGGCCGAATATCACCCGCACAAACGTCACTTCTTTGTCTTCCGAATGTCGAAACATGCTTTCTTCGAGATTCAGCCGAAGCCGGAGGTTACAGACGCACTGGAGCGGCTGATAGGTGGGTCGCATAATTGGTGTCATTTGGTCCGCCTGACCTATTGCACGTGTTAGCGAGTTATCTTCTCCTGGAGCGGAAGCGACGCGACTCGCACATTCGCCTCAAGTTGGAGAAGGCATGATGAGCGGAGCAGACAAAGCCGAGGACATGTTACCGCTCATATAGCGTCAAGCAGGCCCCTTCAGATCTTCCTGCGCGCCGCATTCTGCGGGCTGTGTTGTTGCGGGTGGTTTCCGTGTAATATAATAATACTATCAGTTGGTCAAGTGCTTCAATTAGACACCCACATATCACAGATCCCGCACTGGTGACATCGAGAGCAGCTTGCGCATTGTGCAGGAGAACGAAGCCGCAGGTCTCAACGTACGTACGTGCATTCCGAGTTGTACTCGCGCTGCGGCAGTAGCGGAACACTGCTTCCGTCTTACGCACCACCACCTCTTAAGCACGCCATGGTCGAGAATACTTCTGTGTCCTCCTCACGTTCTGAGTCACCCGTGTACCCTCAGCATATTCATTATTGACCTTGTACACATCGAGTGACCATCGATAATGGCGACCAACTTTTCTAGCATCCCGATCCTGGACTACGATCTCCTGGCGTCACCGAAGACACGCCCGGAGTTTGTAGCACAACTTCTGAACGCACTCACAAACGTCGGATTCTTCTACTTGTCCAACTCCCCTGTAGCACACTCAGACATCATCGACAAAGTAATTGCATATGCGCCGCGCTTCTTCGACCTGCCCGACGATGAAAAGGAGCGCATTCGGATGATCAACTCTCCCCATTTCTTTGGGTACTCACGCTTTGGCGCAGAGTTGACCAAAGGCAAAGTAGACCAGCGCGAGCAATTCGATTTCGGAACTCCCTTTGCAGCCAGGTGGAACTCTGGCGATCCCGATTTCTTGAAGCTATGGGGGCCTTCCCAGGTATGTCCGTAAAATCCCAACGAGATAGGGTCTTGCCACTATCAGCTCATTCATATATTCTTAGTGGCCTAGAGAAGAGTTGCTGCCAGGGTTCAAGGATAAGTTCATCAATTACGTTGAACAGACCCAGAAGTTGAGCAACGAGCTGCTGACGATCATCGCGGAGGCCCTTCGTCTGCCTCCAGACGCATTCTCAAGGTTCACAGAACCAGGTGGCAACCAGGACCGTGCGAAGATAGTAAAATATCCCGTTCCGACGGATAGCTCCTCTGATCAGGGCGTTGGTCCACACTTTGATGGAGGACTATTGACTCTGGTAGGTCGTTCGACTTTGCTCAGGACCCTATGTGAGAGATGTAAGATGTATCACTTACCATCTGCTTATCTAGCTCCTGCAGGCGTCGCCTCACCGAGGCTTGCAGGTTCAGAATCTCTCAGGGGAATGGGTCGATGCTCCTCCGATCCCTCAGACCTACGTGGTGAACATCGGCAAAGGTAAGATTCCGACTTGTGTATTTTCAAGTCCGCCGCTAACTTAGTTTGCTTATTGCAGCCCTGGAGACGGTTACACAGGGAGTGTGCATCGCGACATCTCATCGTGTGCTCTCGCCCGCGCAATCGTCCACGCCGCGCTATTCAATCCCGTTCTTCCAAATGATATCGCAAAGAACGGTCATAGGAAAGTCAGTTTTGGAGCGTAAGTCCTTCTTTTGTCCACATGGTCACAATACTCAGTTTACCTGCCCTTTTCTCTCTGCTCACAGTCCCTCCTGACATTCTTCAATTGAAAGACAGCCGGGGGAACATCGGGTCAGACTGTATGTAAACATCTTCGCCATGCAATCTCGAACAGCACGTCTGATGAGACTTTTCAATGTACAGCTGTGAACTACGCAGAGTACAAAGAGCTAGTGTCTGGACACGTCGCGCTCATTGGACGCGTGAAGTAAGTCTCCCAACGTGATTCACCGCTCTTTTCGCGTTTCAATTAACCATTGATTGATGCAGGAGCCACCCTGACGTTGGTCAACGGCATTATCCTGAGTTGTTCAAGCATTATTTCCCAGACGGCCTGCCTTCTCACGGGTCTGCGTATTGAACGAAGAAGAGCGCGTGAATGATTGTAGGAATATCAGAACATACCAGAGTAACAACAACGAGTAGCTGCATTTCAAACCTCTTGTATTTCTAGTTCTGGAGGGAATTTGTATCAACAGCTGCCTCAGGTCATCGAATATCGCAGTCAGTATATCGACCAAGCGAATGATGTCGTGGCCACAGCGGATTATCCCTGATCGAGATCGAGATGCCATCTCCAGGGGACGCCCACTTGCTAAATTGCCTATTTAGGATGAGCTATATTTAGCGCCTTTGTACGTCATGGAGTCGACAGAGTACAGCGATACTTCGCGCACTATGTAACGTTCAAGCATCCTCCGCCCTCTTCCTTGCGTGTCTAGCAAACTCAAGGTTCACGAAAGTATTTATATGTAAAGTATACGGAAATGGGGCCTACAACAGCAGCTACACAAGAAACAAACCAGGCCGGGGAAACACTCTACACATGCAAAATCACGTTCTTGAAGGTCGACAACGTCCCAGTTGCAGACTTCAATGACCTCTCGTGCGATCCGTACATTCAAGCCACGCTTTCACAGGACCCCACCGGCGACCCTTCTAACCCGCAGTACCTCACATACCGGACGCGAACGTGCCGACGCACGCTGCATCCCGAATTCAACGAGCAATGGATTGTCGGTGGGATTCCGGAGTCTGGCTTCTTATTATCATGCAAACTGCGAGACGAGGATCCTGGCAACTACGATGATGACCTCGGGAAAACAGTTCTCCGTATGCCGAATGAGGGTGAGGGCAAGTTCAGCGAGGGATGGAACTCGGGGAAGAGAGAATACAAGGTGTACAAACGCAATGGGAGCTTGACTAGCAGACTCTTCACCTGGACGGCGCGAGCAGTCACTCGCGGCAATGTTGGCCACCACGTTCGTCTCTGGGTCAGCGTGGAAATCTTGGGGAAATCGGACAATCAGAAAGACAGGCGAATGTACACCATTGGGCCGCGTATGTTTCGCTGTATACATGACTGAATGAGTTGATTCTAACCCATTGTTTTAGGGAAATACATACGACACTTCTCTCCCCTTATTGGATGGCTCCTCGGTTCGACGAACTCACCTGACACGGGTGATCGAGCACCTGGCTCTAAAGTCAAGCCAACTGCATTCGTCGCCAATCGGATCCAACTCAGTGGACCCGTTCCCGAGACCCTTCGACATCGCTACGTTGGGTTTGCCCCATTCGTTAAGGCTATGTTCAGACGCCGTGGCTTGCGAGGAATGCTCTTGCATCATACCTTGCACAAACAGCACCTGAAGGTCTATAAGTGGGACAAGAATGTTGTATGGGGTGTCATTGGGGACAACGATGGTATAGAGCAACCGCAAGGAGAAGAAAAAGAGCGAGAGGAAGCGGGCGAAGAGAGTGATACGGGTAAGACAGACGCTGCACCACGAAATGGAGAAGTGGAGGAGAAACACGCTCAACAGGGCGCTGAAGTGTCGAAGGAGATGAACAGCGCCCCGTCCAGGGACCGTGGCCAGAATGACCAGCCCAATGCGTCTATCGCGATGGCCCGTCAATTTCTGAGAATGACCTCTTACGGGACCCGTGGGCGGATCTTCACGTACGTTATCATGCTCGACGGCGAATGGAGATTTACGGTGCGTGATGCACCTGAGACAGTTCTCCGTGGTCCGCTGAGCATCTGCTTCTAGGAAACTGGAGAGCAGCTGGCGATCGAATTCCTTAGCAAACACACTATGCACTCCGATGTCACGGTCGAGATCGCCTACAGTGGTGAATTCTTCGTACGCCCCCTGAGGCACCACCAACATTCGTCTGGGCAGGCTCAAGGATCTGAGGGCGATGCGGAGATTGACGAGACTAACGACGCCACACACGCCCAAGCAGGTTTCGACGAGGAAAATCCTCCAGACGACCCTGCGCTGTATGAGCTCGTCATTGACAACGACTCGGGGACATACAGGCCCCGAGCCGATCTCCTACCGACGTTGCACTCTTATCTCGCCTCGCCCAGGAACCTTGGCGCTTTAGGGCGTGTCTCGTGCATCCAAGGCTTCGACGAGCATTTGAAAAAGTGGAAAGACAAGCGCAAGAAGGAAAAACAGGCAGAAGGAGGAAAGGCTGCGCAGCCGTCCGGTAGCTTGAGTTCGAGTGCGAGCTCGAGCGTAAGCTCGCTGAGCAATACAGATGGCCTCCCGGAGGGCGCGGACAAAGATGTAAAAGTGGGCGATATGCAAGCTGTTGTAGAGGAGGACGCGAAGAGGGCGAGAGATAATCAGGACGATGATAAGCCGGCGAAAGAGGAGGAGCAGGATTCCCCAGCTGGTGCCGATGGCGATGGTTCAAAGTCGTGAGCTCCACGGCTCTAACGCAGCCCACAAACGTTGGCGGCGCGGGCATTCGACGAGGACTTTTGGATGAACGCTCCGTGCTAGTTTATGTGCTTCTATCTATATTAATTTGCGTTATTTCGGCGTTGTACGACGGAAATTATACCCTCTTGACACCTTCCACAGCACCCTACACATCGTTGCCCGCCCTTCCACGCACCATTGTGCTCAAATGCGTCGGTACCGGTGCCCCCGAGGGTCTGGCTGAGGTGCGACAAACTAATCTCCCGCATTTTCCCACCGGTAAGACGTATGAGACGTTCCGGTCAATGTTGCTAAGCATATCAAACCGCAGTGGCTCGATGTAGGTACACCATTGTAGCTCCGATCTCGCTATACTACGGATGAACAGTTGAACCAAGGACGGCAGGCTCGACGCTGCAATAACTTTAGCTATAAGGTCAGAATTACCGTAGCACGGGGTCAACGAGATAGGTAAGCGAGGTAACAGTGAGGTCAATCGCCTCCATTTGGACGGCGCTCAGTGTCCAATTCATCTTCAGAACTTGTTCGCGAGAGCCGCGCGATCTATAGGAACGTGCAGATCAATGTATAACCACCCTCTTCTTATAGAGTCCGAGCTTTGGAACGTTGGGTGAGATGTCGAGTGGACACGCAGAAGTGTCAATGCTGAAGCTTTGGTAGGATGGTTTGGGATAGATAGGCCCGTTCGGTCCTTGCACCAGAAAACATGTGCGTATACCGCGTGAACTAGGAGTCGAACGTGGCTGAGCCTCCGTGAATTGCCGATGCGGAAGAGTAACGAGGATGAAGTAAGGCGTTTTCCGTACTTTACGGACAATATCAGACAAAGACATCTCTAAAGTATGGCATGACAAGACAAACGACAGCAGTATGACTCTAGCTTTCAAACTACTGGCAATCGGTTTGATTTTGAACGAGGTGGCGCTCCTGTCAGACTCATCCGCCACCGGTATGAGAGGTTCTTTCCGGAATAGCGAGCTTACCATCATACCAGAGGGAAGGGGTGGGTGCTTTGTTCGCTGCTGCAGCGGGAGAAGCAAGGCCACAATACCTTAAGAGCATGAGAATAAACAGCTGGAAAAACATTTTGCGGCGTTGCTTGGAAAGAGTGGCAGCCAAGCGTACGACTATCGTACCGATTCTAGCATTGTGAGACGGTGGTATGACGCGAGCATTTGATCCACCGTGCTGCGGGTCTAGAAGTCTAACTTGCTTCTGGGAGCAAAACACCTTGCGCCTGTGGATTCATGGCTTCCCTCGAGCACAAGCAAATAATCCACTATGGATCCGAGGAATGAGTGGCTATAAATGCGATTCAATGACATAGTACGCATCTCAGGTGAACTTTTGGGCCGAGAATACTCCAGGGATGATCTCGAGCGGGGCAGGACGCACTTCACAGGTCCTCGCGCACCCCAGGTACTACGCCGTGCCAGCCCTGAAAAGGGTGGTCGCCATCGTGCTTTGCTAGACGCTACCCACATGGGGCCCCGGCTAGAAGTTGGGATGCTGTCCATCGAGCATGTCGAACAAGCCGACAGATCCATCCGTGGAAAACGAGACTACAGCGAGGCGACATTAATTGAACCTACAAAGAAACGGCACGGCTGTTATCAGTTCCAATCTCATCTTCTGGTAGGTCATTTCCGTCATCAAGCTTTCATAAGGAGCCCTCAGGCAAATGCACTGGATCCAACGCCGACGGCGTATCCTTGCAAGGATAGATGCGTAGGGTTTATGAAGCCCGCCGTTGGGAGTACGTCGCCGTCGTCGACCGCTACACAAATGAGCAAGTAATTTGTGAGTAGAGCATATCTTACATACGTTCCCGCACCTGCATGTGGAACTTTGCTGACCAACCCTCGGGGTTCTTCCTGCAGCACAACACCGCTCCTGCAACATCCGGACAGAGCTATAGCCTCAAGAGTACTCTGACCTCTTTTGACAATCGACAGCTGCAGAAACAACCAGACAGCATATCAAAGTCCACCTTGACAGATTAAAGGGTACCCCTGATATAATGCGATCAACCATAAGTAGTATAGCGCAATGATAGAGATGCGAGAGTGTAGTTACGCCTGTTGCAGCCCTTTGCCAGCCCCAGCGGCATGCGAACCGGGCGTCACGGTTTTCCTGCCCGATTCAACGACCGCATGTCAGGCCTGGGACCCTGAGGCCCGAGGCTAGGAACCACATGATCATCGATGGTGGAACTCAGATCGCAAGGAAAAGGTGCTGAATGTCGCAATGTCGACGACGACGGGCTTGGAGGAAGCGGGCTCGTCCACGCCGCGGACACTATAGGCATCGAGGTGATTGTAGGGCCAAAACTAACGAATCATGCGCGAACCTTGACGGGTCCGAGCCACGAGTGCGCGAACGGATATCGCACACTCTCATTCCGACATGTCCCAGGGAAGGTCGTGGTGCTAGGCCATAATGACTGCTTATTGATCCGGGTCAGGTCATAATGACCGTCCCCATTCAATGCAGGGATGTTCGAGATGTCTTGGGAACGGCGCTTTCTGCCACCGCACCCGCGATACTTGCTCCTCATTGCTCTACTTTGAGGAGACAGATGTCTCGAAGATCAGGGGACCTGTGATGAACCGGTGTTCAGGGTCGCTGTTGCTATTCATGCATGGTTCTAAAAACCCCGAGTCACTGACCGTGATTTTGCGTCCTGTGAAGAATTATACGATTGTATGATGAGTGAATTCAAAGGTGTGCGACAATGTGCGCTTACGGGGAATACAACGACTGCTCTGTCAGTAGTAACTCGTTTCAATGGAGTTTTGTCATCGAGGGGATCGCACCTACGCCGAGACAGCCATACCGCAATACACTAGGCGAGCGAGGTACCCAGTGACCTGTAGAGCCATGGTAGAAAACGTTCTTTTGTGGTCCTGCCATTGACCGGAGCGGTCGGAAATCCCCACACCAGATAACGCTCAATGAAGACGATAAGATTTCGGTGTTCTGCAGCGGCAAGCTGCAATGCGGTAAGCATGAGGCTACTGATGATGAGCGCGTCTCAAACGATACGAGTCTCAGGAATGCCTTACCGGACTTCTGAGGGGTCCGCAGGGACCATCACGTTCGAATAGGGTAGAGTAACGAAAGCTCTTTGCCACCATCCAGGCGTCAAGAGATATCTATGATGAACCTTGTCGCAGGGCCATGCCGGGACCGATATTCTGGCCTAACTCCGGTCTGGATGGGTTAAACAGTTGAGCAGGGACGACGGATGTATAATCACAGGCCACAGAGGTGAACCAATTCAGTAGGGTGGTGCGATGGTCCAGTGGATCTGACGAAACAGGACACACGATCAGGTTGATAAACACAGGCGAAAGCCGAATCACGCACACCACAAGAGGTCCGGGAGTGCCCCACGCCGACCACAGTACGCCGTCGACAAGCGAATGATGCTCGGTACGCCTTCTGCTTTTCGGTAACCTCGCTACGAAGATGGTCACGCTGCGGTGGGTCCGCCCAGCTTTGTGGCGATACAATTGCTGCGGAGCGAGTTGTGGTGAGACGGACTGGCCGTTTGCAGCACGATGAGGCGTTTGAGAAGGTTCAGCTTCCCGATGACCTGCGCGCAGCTCTACCCGTTCTTGAGGACAAGGTATCATGGGACGTTCTGCAGACGCCATGTGTAGCAGCATGCGATCTTGTCTGTCGCTGGTGATATATTCTTCCAGCAACTCCTCGGTGGTCCTAAGCACATGTCGGTAAAGTTGAGCTGAGGTATGACCTTTTGGACACCCGAGTACGTTATGGGCCTTGAAAAGTATACATGCACGGCTAAAGTTCATTGGTGTGCAGCGGTAGTGTGGATAGAATGAGCCCCACGAGGATGCGTCCCGTAGACAGATGGTTCTGTCTCGCTGAACAGAGAAGTTGATATGCCACCTTTCTACGGACTGATCAGTTAACAATAGCAGTTGCGTTTTGGGGTAATGTTTCACACGGGGACGCGCGGGACTCCAGTGCCTGTCTGAGGGTGTGAGTCTGCACCAGCTCCCCCATGCGCGTCGGGGGATGGGATGGGACACAATCATCTTTGACGTATGCCTGAAATCTGGACCACAATCAATAAGGAGACGAATACTTCAAAATCAGACCGGTGAAACGGGAACTCCACCTGAATAGCCTGATGACTGTGCCTGAGAGGACTACGGACTTAGCACCCGCACGCCTGCTTTGAGTAAGTCATAGGCGGGTAAACAGTTGAGTCGGTCATGCAATGCTACGACATCCTGCGACATCGCAGAGGAATGACCTGCTCGTCCCAGAGATTCGATATCCGAGACGCGCTATGTCCCACGGAAGTTCCATGGAGAAAGACGTGGACTAACCGAGCACCCCCGGTACCGCCACGCCACCCAGCGGCACTTGGACCACCTGGCGAAAGAAATCGTTTACTGGCGAAAGAGACCCTGTCGACACCGAGTCGCATTTGAGCTTGGCCGAAGGCGGAATGGCTGTCCCGCTAGGTTCAGAGCCGCAGAAACTTCGGTGGGCGTGGTTCTCGTGCTCATCCATTGTTCTCATGCGGAGAAGGGAATCCAACGCAAAGTTCCGGGGCTCTGACGGTATGTCATTTGGGCGCAATCTCAAGCGCAGACGAGTGTGGCCAGAGCCCAAATGCGGGGGAGCGGGATGGAAAAACACTTATTCCTGCGCCCACGGAACAGTCTGGGATGAACGTTAGCACCTTCCGGATTTGTCCTGAAGCGACTGAAGCGACGAGGCGATCACGAGCTGACAACCGTGGGCAGCAAGTGTACATTGATGCATGGCCTGAAACTTCATGCAAGTGCGGAAATGGGCGAATGTGCTGACCGTACCCATTCGTGGGTAATCACCGACTGGCACAAAATGGAAAGACGAGGATAAGGAACGAGGGACAGGCTGGTTGATGGGTCCCACCGTAGGCAAGGGATCATCTGCTTGGTGGCCGACAGCCCGTCGGACAGCCGAAAGGAGATACTAGAAAAACTCAGTCGAAGAGAGATGTGATTGCGGTTCACTGACACGTTATATTTGTCAGGAAAGTTCGATATTGCAGATCCATCGTGAGCGTCTTAGACAGTTCATTAGCCGTGAGCATGGGATACCAAGACTTGCTCTAGCTTCCCGAGGCCCTCTCTCGCGTGGCTTCATATCTATACCTCACCTCTTCAAGCCCTGCATGTCCTGAACTGCCGGTTTCTACCTCCCATCGTCTCCATCACCACCACAGACATGGTCGCCGCTGCTGCCATCGACCTCTACACCCCGTTTCCCACTAATCTAACCATCGAGGACGGCGTGCAATCTAGCGAAGAAGGGTCGACCTCTGATATACATTCTCCAGTCTTCGAAGTGCCGTATCCCGCGGACGGTACGCTTATCATCGCAATTATCACGCCAATTTCTGACTAACCTGGTTACTCTGCCCTCAAAAAAGTCCGGTATCACCTTAACCACCAGCTTCATGTCCCCGACGCCTCAACGCCTTTGGTACCCGCTCCCTTTGACGCCCGGTATTCAACGCAACACGATCTCAGCATACAGCCTCCGGCTCCTCATCTCTTAGGGACCTTACAACCTCCGGGTTCGGCGACCATGCAACAGATGCTGCCGCATTCGCATGTGGATTATACGAGGATCCATCATCCAGTGCTCGATCTAAACATCGGCTCACCTCCTCTGGTGCACAACCCGAACACTTTAAGTCCAGCGGAAGAATATTCCTTTAATCTGCCCCAAAGCAGATTTCATGAGCAACAACAGCTGCGCGCCTCATATGCCGCTCCGCCATCGTCAGCGCCAGGGTCGATAATCATGTCGTCCTACGAGCAGAAGCCGCAACCGCCGCAGCGAGCCTCTCCTTCCGGAAAGAGCAACATGGCGGGCAGCAGCTCCCCGGGCCCAGCAGGGCCCTCGCGACCCCGTCGAGAGGCATCTACGGTAGTTATTGCTTGTCGACAATGGTACGTAGATATACCGTCCTCGAGTTCTGTATATTCGACCCTCGCTCACGAATTTGTTGGCATCGCAGTCGAGGGCGAAAGATACGTTGCGATTCCACCCGCCCTGTCTGCAATAACTGCACTAGGCGGGGTAATGAGTGCGAATACGATGCAGTACCCAAGCGCCGCGGCCCCGATAAGCGACCTGGTACACGACAAAGGTCATGCAAGAAGCGGCCCTCGGAGGCCGATTCCTCTGACGGTGGCAATATCATGGCCAAGAAGAGGCGCAAGGTCGACGGCGATCATGATGGAAACCTCGTTTCATTCCAAACCAAAGAGGGTGCCATGGGCGTTGCGAGACGAAACATGCTAATCGCAAAGGCCGAAGACGCTTCGATCGTTCATCTGCCCCAGGCGCCACCACACGTCCTCGAGACATCGATGCCGCCGCGCGGGATTGCCTCAGAGGCAATATATCCTAAAGTAAAGTACCCTGTCTCTTTGCTCTCGCGTGGTTCACCGTCAACCAGTATTTAATGCAGTGGTAGCAGGATGTGCTTCCTCAAGCACCCAGACACTCTCCTTTTCACCCTTTCAGCATCAGTATGCAGCACGAAGATGAACAGCCTCAAATTCTCCCTACTCTTTCTCTTGAAGACTCCCGCAGGACATGGTGGGATAACTTGCTAAACACCTATGCCCCTACTCGCCCAGAATCGTTAGTCGAACCGCCTTAAATATCCTACCTGCATCGGCTCATGTCCCTTACTCTGTAGTATGAAAGCTATATTTGATGACCTTGACTTCCTGTAAGCATTTGTGCATCTCTTCTGAGGCGTTCCTCGTTAGTTAAAGACCCCAATCGCACAGCATTAACGAAAGCAGTTACTGGCTTTTCTTCTTAAATCGGGACACGTTTTTCGAAAACCTACGTGATCCTCATCGACGCACCCTGATTCAGCCGTCTTTGGTTCTTTCTGCGTTAGCGATGGCAAATTTGATGCAAGCTAGTGAACTCGAAAGAGGGAGCTCTGGACGCAGAATTGCCCTGGCCTTACGCGATGCTGCCCAGTTATCCTTAGAGGCAGCTTGCAACGCGCGCAGTCTGGACTTCACCTTGGCTGAAGCAGCACTGGTATGGTATCTGCCAATATCGTTCACCCCAGATCACTGACTTCCCATCTCAAGATCCTAGCTCTCTTTGAATCGTCGTGCCATCCTCAGTATAGCCCTGAGAGAGCCGAGCAGTCCTTACAGTTTGTTGACCGCATCATCCGCGGGTTATCTCTTACTATGATCGATATGGAAGACGGGGATGTCTGCATGTTCCAAGTGGCGTCTCCTCCTTGCGTATATCTCCCACCAACGTACGAGGCTCCCAGGAGATGTAATTGCTCTCCGTTGCTTGCTGCCAATGCTGTCTCGCCCGTCGAGCACAACTATAACTACCAAACATCCAGGCCAGCTTGGGATCCCGCGTCTCCGGAAGAGTTGCGTAAAGAGGAATGCCGTCGGATCTGCTGGAGCGCGCTCAATCTAGTCGCTAGCTACACGGCCCAGTGTGCGGCCTTCCACCAGGAACCTATCGAACTCTATCTCACGGAGCCATCGAATGTAAGGCTCTATTGCATACGACCCGAGAAAGGCTATCAGCTGACGTGTTTTTGATCGTCGTCTTTCGACCAGTACGCGATTTTATTCCCGGGCGAAGCATACGCACGCACGCAGCCCAGTCAGGTGTCACCCAAGGACTCTGTCTGGGCTTTGTATTGCCGCAGCATGCTTCTGTGGACAAGTTGCATTCGTCAGCGGGAAGATACCTGGACCATGGAGGACAGGGCGACCTTTGCTGCCCGTGCCTTCGTTGAAACTGGGTGCATTCAGGATGCTCTCGAGATGCACTGCTGCAACGCAGACAATTCGTTAATGTACTTGACACGAGAGTATATCTACAAGTGCGTTGCAAGTTCTTTACTCCGCTCGCATCTATTGAGCATCTTCCTCACAGCACTCGGATGACGATCACGTACGAGCTCCGTCGGTAAGCAGTAGCGACACTCCATTCTATTTACCTCTAACTGCGATCAGCAGGTTACAAGACATCGACAACACTCAACCACGACAGTTCAACAAGAGAGAGGCTCTAGACTGGCGTGAGTATCTTTTATCTTGGATATTCTCATGGTCGTGTCATTGATGTCTTTGAAGTGTATTACCAAGACCAGGTCGCCCAGCGAGTGAAAAACTCGGTCAGGGAGCTCGGGGAGACGCAAGGTCATCTCTTAACAAGGCGTCCATTCCAGACATGGTGGTACTCAAGTCAAATCTCGATCTGTCTGGCTCTCTGGAATTACGACGGTACCCTCAAGCATGCATTGGAACTTGCGAAATCGCTTCTCATACCCTTAGATACTCTCAACGTGTTGTGGCCATGCCAAGGTAAGGCTTCAGCCGTGCACAGAAAGGCCATATCGCTGACCACATTGTGTAGCCCAACATCAGCGATGTCAAGAACTCCGTGATCGTATCACCGACGCGTGTAACATTGCCGAACTCCCAGGTCCTTTACCCACCAACGTTACCCTGCCACTCGTTCTTCAACGCCCTACTTCGCGACACCTTCAATGATTTATTCAATATTTTGTTGCTCTCAATGGTCACTTTCATCTTCCGGTTTTCTTCGCCATTCAATTGTGTACTGTCATTGCATTGTGTCGTTCGCTTCATTCGTTGTCTTCGCCATGCACTGTCTCTCTTCGTCTTGTCTTTCATATCTGCTTCATCACTGAAATATGCCTGCACTATCTTCCCTTGATGTTTGTCTTGCTATACCTTCGCATCCCCTCACCCCCATTTTGACCTCCGAGGACCTTTCTCGCGCTACGTAAACATGTCATGTTTGCTCACTGTGTTTTCCGATACCAAGCTGAATTTAACCCATAGACGTTCACTAGCTGTAGTAAACTTCTTATCACCCCGTACTTCTTCGCTTCCACATGCTCAGCTGACCATCTTGCCAATTCCACACCCGTCACAATGTACTTGATTTCGTATATGTCAATGTGAAACTTTTCATATCATCCTTATGCAGAAGCCTAACGAATTGTTCGAGTTGGTTTTACATGTTCATCTGATCAGCCAGTCCTCTGCCGGCATAGTAAAGGTAATTCTTCGGACGCGCAGCATGGCGTTCGATAGTACCGTTTGATTTCATTGAGAGAGATAGTGAACGTAGAGCATGCTCAGCAGGGTCAAATTGACTGCTCCACCGTGGCAGAAGCATCGGCAGCCACCATGTCCCGCACGCTCTGTTTCCACGATTCTAGCTCACTTCCCCAGCCACCAATCCGTCTGTATCTTCCCCCGACGTGCACGCCGTCCATGCGAAAATTCTCCTGCTCTCGTTTGCGGAGGCGCACATGCTGCGTCAAGCACCACCACAAGATGCTGTCTCGTGAGAAGAAAGCCTCTCGTATGGTTTCGTTGCATTCTGGACTGCACTGTGGGTCGAGCCCGAGTATACGACGGATCGTACGGACGAAGATCCGGGGAAAGTACAGGACCAGCGGGGGGTCGAGCCCTGTGGAGAAAGAATAGAAGAGAGATGGTAAAATGGGCAAGGTCCGCAGAAGCAGTTCTGGGAGAACCGTGCGGCAAAAAACGAGAGATAGCAGGAGGTAGACAGATGCACGTGTGGGAAGAAACGAACGAAGAGGGGGAGCTCAGATATAACGCTTACAGACTATGTCCGTAGATTTGGTTTTGATCATGTCTCCCAACTTGGCATGATAATTTCCGTCGACCACCCATCCATGGTCACATTCAGCGAGGATCTTCTCGACGCTCGCACGGAATTCGTCGACAGGAGCCTGCTGCCACCCGGGCCGCCAAAAGATACGGTCCAAGTTGACGAACGGCACACCCAACGTAACGGCAAGCTCTGCGCCCAACGTGGACTGTGCGCATCCCATGTTTTGAGAGGTTAGACAGCACAAGTCTCACAGAAATGGATGGAAAGGATCCTTGCACAGTACCTTTCCAGATCCTGGGTCGTGTCATGCATCAGTGCCGATTTAAAATGTATGCAGACGCTGCCAGCAGGTGTCTCACCTGCATTCCCTACAATATGGACCCTGTATTGCCCTTTCCCGTCACCGAAAAGCGGTGGTATCAGCAACGACTTGTCGGTGGTCATGGTCAATAATCGTGGTATGGATTCAAGAAGCCCGCGCAAGCACTCGCGAGCTCGAGCCCGCTTCTGGCTCCAGATCCGGAGCGTCGGACAGACCAACCAAGAATACTGGCTCCTGATTGGTTCGGAGGTTATAGTTGTGTCACGATTACGCTGTCACGCCGCCTTCGGTACCGAAGCGCCTCGATCGGTCACGCAGAAGCCCAGGCACAGCGATCATAGGGATAACGTAAGTCAGAAGACGTATGGACAACCTCACTTAGAAACAGCAAGGCAGCATGGCGCATACTGCGCTTTGCACGATATTAGATGACTAGAGTTATGATTAGCGTAGAGTTGTCGCCACAAAGTGGTTTCAAAACGTGGCAGCCTAACTCCAGTAGATCATTAGAATGGTGGTCTATATTATCGCGGTATGCCCGACAAACACAAGCAGTATTAGGAGCTAATAAGTAGGTACGAGGGCGGTGCTCTAATGTACTGAATAGAATCAGCATCAGCTACGTAAAAATATACAATCTGAACACATAGTACATGTAAGTATAGTACGGGAAGGATTATTGACGTACACAGATTGAGCAGATTAATCGCGGGGGTACACTTTGTAGCGGTAAGCGAGAGCAGATGACAGAATTTGGAACGAGTGAGGGGGCCATTTAGGCGACGATATGCAAGGGGTGTGTAGATATAGCGCGCGGACTTAACGAGTATTACGATACGGCACGATATGTTGCAGTAGACCAGGATAATATGCAAGGATGGGATAACGAGTCCCGATAATGTCCGTTTAGTTGCCAACACTTGCAATGGGATGCGATGATATTATTGTGACAATGTTGATGATGCTTGACGATGACCTGCCTCGGGCAGAAGGTGATTTCACAGATTGTACTTTGCGATGTGTCGCATGATGGCGAGTGTCGCGAGAAGTTCTGGAACAAACTGGCATTAGCAAGCCAGAAAACCCGCGTAATCAAAGAGTGTCTGCTCACCGCCAGCGAGATGCGGATAGCTTTCCTCAATGTAGAGCATGCATCCGGAGGAATGCTCGTAGTTGGGCTCGCGCTCAGATTTAGGGTTGTAGGAGGCTACTGCGTAGCCGCGACTATTGGTACACTGCATAACACGCGATATGAGATATGTCGAGATATAAAGGCAACGAAAGAACTGACCGTCCATTCTGTGTCCTCAGTTCCTGTGTACGTCCAGGTGTACTCGTTGCCGTCCGTCGCGGTAAATTTCCTTGCACGAGTGCTTTGAGAAGATAAAATCAGCAAGGTCATCGCAACTAAAACAGAAAAAGCACGCACTTGCGATTCACCCTGGCTAGGAACGTCTCCATCTCTATGTTATCCCCCTGGCCGATCTTTATCGTGCCGAGCGCGTTGTTCGCACCGAAGTCGAGGCATGCAACCGGCACCATAAGCCCACCACGTCCTGCGCGTGAGCTTGAAGATGCGTCGTAGATCATCAGCGCGGAGCGGTCTGCCGTGCGCATAGTCGTCCGTATGGTGAACGACAACCGCTGGTGGAGGTCGGTAAAATTACTATCGGTGATGCTACCGGTAGTGTCTTCGAGGTGGTAAGGCATGCCATATGTTGCAGACATTGTGAGGGATTGAGGCAGAAGAGGGGCGGTTGAGGTTGGGGGGAGATGTTACAAAGCAGAGGTGTCGAGTTGGTAGATTATAACGAGGGGTTGTTTGTGCGAGATTGTGTGATTGCACAGCTGGACTATTAGAAATTGCAGGAGAGTCGGATACCTCGCCGATGGCTAAGTGTATTATAGATGAACCACTAGGATGCTAGAAACGAGGACGGGTGGCTGGTGAGGGTGAGGAGGACAAGTGAGACATCGTCGAGGACGAGCAGTGCAGTATTTCTAGTCTGAAAGCATAGTGAGCGGCACGAGATGAGGATCTAGCCGAGTATGGCGATATGACAGTGGATCGGGCAGAGTGCGACACCCTCCCGCCCTGCGAGGAGGAACGCGCGCCAATACAACTTCCGGTGATTCAATCTTGCGTGTAGGTTTGGCACTTGTTGCCGTGTCCGGGCCCAGCAAGCACTGCGATTAACGCATCGTCGTCCCTGAGGGTTGTGGCGACAGGCCGAGCGATATCGAAATTCCTGCAGATTTCCGCCTACGTATGTCATGTCCTGGCTATGCGACGCGCCGCCGGTGACAGTTCTGTCGTGCGGAATTCAGCCATCGGTGAGATGACGGAGGAGGGTACGACAATGATGCAGAAATGAAACGTTTGAAGCTGGTTATGAAAAAAATGTGCTCAAGCACGCGTTGCGGGAAAGAGGTCATCTGTATACCCACGAATTTTCCAGCGCGTGTCGACACGGAGCAAGCCGTGAAACCGGTCCACAAGCTGCATGCGCGCGCGGGACCTTAAAATACGACACGATGAGGCGGGAATTGTGCCAAGAAGCATGCGCAAACGTCGGGGTGACGGTTTCTTACCAACTCGTGTTAGCCTTGCGCGGTCGGTTGCCAGGTCCAAGGCGATCCGAGACCGATCGTTCCGTCGCGGGCGCTCCATAACTCAGCGTTCTCCGGGATCCCGTCAGCTCGTGTGCGATCGAAAGCCTGCGTGAACCGTTCATTCACGTTAGCGGCGTCTTGAGACACATGCTTGGATAATAACCTGGCGAAAGCCACGCCTCAGCTGAAAATTTGCGGAGACTGCCTGGCAACAGGTGGCAGCGTCTTGCATCCGCTCCGTTTGCCTCGCTGCGGTCAGTCATAAGTTAAAATTTGTTTCCGTCGGAATGAACGGCCTCTTCGCGTCGGTGTTCAAACAATCGTGCACAAGCCCTCCAAATGCAAACGAATATCATATTCATAGAGCCGCCCCGAAGGATCGTCGACGATTGTGGCTCTCAGTACAGCAGGCTCTGAAACTTGCAAGATAGCTGCGATTCGCTCCATACTTCCTCCGGCGGTATGTCCGCGTTTTCTGCGCTAGACGGAACTGCAGATCATATCAGCCTGCAGTGCTAAACGCCACAAAGAAGCATCTTAGGGGATAGCATTACACACAAACGCACGTCGACGATCCAGACTCGGGGGTGAGCCAGACCTTCGCCATGTCAACGATGCTGCTGCGGGCGTTGCTCGCCGCTACGAACATCGAACACGCGACCCTCAACGCGCAGGCGTCCTCGTACGGCCGTGCGGGCAGTTCGCGCTTATTTTCCGGCCGCCGTATCCAGCGCAAATTCAGAGGAGACGAGTGGTCGATGAGATGCAGCGGCGAGCACCGATAATCTGTTGCTAGGCGGGTTACTCACATTCACAGCCCAGTTCGCCCCTCTATATTTACTGCGAAATGTAGACGACGTCGGTCGCGTGGGCATTCGATTTCACAATGCCTCGCACACGTGGAAGTGCGTGACTTCATTCTTATTGTGATTTCTGTGTTGCCTTGTGGGTCCAATTTGGACTGCCACCGCCACGCGTCTGGGTAACTTAGAAGTATCTGCATGTGGCAACCCACCTACCAAAGAAGGCCGCGCGTTCCTCACCACCAACAGCAGGTGTCGACATGCGTTACTGCGACAGCCTGCATATTACAGGCCGCTGGACCGCTACAAGATTGGTGGCGTCGGCCGTTTGAAACTGCAATTTAACTTGCCGCGCGTACAAGTGGAGCAGCTTGCAGAAGGTGAGAGACCACCAGGCGATCATCATACCAACTTGCTGCGCATAGGTACGACTACTGCAGTTAGCATTGGCAGCCCTTAGCCTTGGCACTAGCAGCGGGGCTTGCGATCCCGCAGGCACGACGACCGCCATTGTCGCGCATCCCCACTTATCTAAGACATGCTCACCGACTTGATCGTGCCAGAAATATGCGATAAACAGGAGCGATCCTACGCTCTTACTACGCTATTGAGCCTTTTACTGTCAATATCTGCCGTAGGCTCGCGATTTATGCCTCCAATGGCCGGACTACCGGCGACCAATTCTCGGGGGACGCTGAGGCTCAATGGCGGGGGTGGCTGAATGGTAAGCGAATGCATTGATAGGGTTGCTGCTGTCAATCGAGAGACACCCTACAGTACCGTTAGCTTCGGAAAGCCTGGTGGGTCGAGGCGGGGATGTCGGGCAGCCGCGAGCTGAGGTCTCCGAAGAGAGCGCATCCTGTGCTCAGGCGGCGAATGTAGCGCCCCGTATAGGGCGACAGGAAAGCTCAGCTGCGACTGCGGTGAGTAGATCGTGCACAAGCAGTTGAGTCGGGAAGAAATCTCAATTGCGGCCCCAGCGCGCTCCGGGACGATCTCTACGAGCGTTATCCTCCCATCTCCGACGGTCTCGCTGCCTCTCCCTCTCGCGTTCTACGTCGGTGTACGGCTGTGCATCCTTCGCTCGCACAGGAGGCGTTCTTGAACGGTGACGGCTCCTCGAACGTTCATCGCGCTCACTCCGACGTGGGGAACGCGACCGCGTACGTGACCGATGCTGATGCTGCCGTTTCCCACTCCGTTCCTCCTCTTCCTTCTCAGCTTTCCTCTTCTCTTTCTTCAGTCGCTTCTCCTCTTTCCTTTCTGCCTTTCGCTTCCGCTTTTCCTCCTTCTCCGCGTCATGCTCTGCTGTCGAGGCAGAAGCGTTTGGTACTGCTATTGCATTCGCGCCGCTCGCTCCAGTAGTGGGATTTGAGCCACCTGGTTTTGCGCCGGGAGCAAATCCCCTGTATGTGATCATAAGTCAACACGACTGAAGGAATCAAGAGTTACTCACAGTGCAGCTGCCAAGGCTTCTGCCTCCTGCTCCTTTATTTTACGAATCTCCTCCCTCCTGGCCTCCTCTCCATCATCGTCCTTGTCTCGTGAATACCAATGTACATCTTTGTTTTTCTGCCATCTTCCGGTCGGCGCGTTGATACTATGGCCGAGGTAATTCTAGTCGAGGAAAACTTCAGATTATCCCATCAGAGTGGAATAGTGAATGTGGACACACCTCTCTGTCTTTGTCTGCGGAGACGTCTGACCACTTGAACTCGGCTTGTCCACCACGAGTGCCACCTCGGACGGGTTCGAACATCACGTATTTATGAGTACAGTCGAGTAGTCAGTTCGATAGAGATATAGTGATGAACACCGATGAGTATGGAACGTGGTTGGCGCGTTGAGCTCGTTGTTGGTCGAAGGTCAAGCACCAGCGTGAGGTGTCCTCGGTTGTAGCCGATAGATCTAGACGCTTGCTGATGCGCCGCGCATACGGGCCAACGAAATGTCACACAAGTTGCATCATCACATCCAGGCAATATTCAGTAACGTATTCCAGGGCGAACATGAGGTGTTCAATAATCATTAGTCTTGCATGATAGAGCAGTATACACATAGACAATGGATTGAACAAAAAAAAAGTGATTGAAAGCAATGAAGTCCGGTGTAAACAGTGTCAAGGAAACCTGTCTTCAAGTTATCCTTATAACGAGGAAAGTTAACACAAAGCCAACGGCAGCGACAAAGAGGCTGAGGACGACCAGCCACGTCGTCCCCCAGCTCTTGCTCCTGTGATCTCGCAGCCTCACCCGCTCCTTTGTCAACACGTCGAAGTTCCGCTCCATCTTCTGCTGTGCAAGCTCCACGACCGCCTTGTCGTCGTTCAGCGAGCTCGCAAAGTGCACTGCGTTGCGTTTGAGTTGTTGGGCCATCTGCACGAGCTGCTGGGACATCTCTTCCTGTAAAGCCGCAGAGTTCTGCAAAAAGGCGGGGGTGCCGGTTGGGAGGGTAGATTTCTCAGTAGATGAGGGTGCGCTGGCGGGTAGGAGAGATGCGGCAGGGTCTATTGGAGGCCGACTTTGGGGTAATGATGATTCCGGGAGCATAGCACCAAGGGTTGGCAGTGATTCACTCAGTGGCAGACCCGGGTCGTGTTGAGGTAGCACTTCTGTGACAGTCGTCTGAGCTTGTTCCGAAGCGATGGAAGGCGCAACTAGTACAGGTAAAGGAAGTGTAGGCAAGATGGGAGGTGGACGCCGCGGTTGGTGTGCAACCTTCTGCGTGCGGTCGTCAGCGACTGCTATGAGGCATTCCGTGAAACATATACTCACCTTATGCGCCTCGTTCACGACAGTTTCTAGCTTTGCGATAGTATCTTCATACTCGTCAAGTCGAGTCGATGCGGATCTGCGAATTTGTGTTCAGTTGACGCAAACGCAGTAGCAGGGCTACACTTACGAGTCCTCTAGCGCATGATGCAGTTCAACCGTCTTCAGCAGCTTCCGCGCAAACTTCAGCTTCTACTTGTTATGATCTCCCTTCAGCAAGTGCATCGCCATTTCCAGTCCTCAAAGATACGTACCTGCAACATGCCCTGAGTCTTCACCCATGTCGCACGTGTCGGCGAGCGCATCTCGTCCTCCCATTCCTTACTTCCCACTGTTCTGTCCAGCCTTCTCACAAGTCGTACCAAGTTAACGCGGTCATGCCTGACCTGCTCAGAGTCCTGCATGAAGGACATAGCCAGCTGAAGGAGTTGATGGTAAACGTGTAAGGATCCAGGTCATTTGGCGCCGAAGATTAGCTCTTCTGAATACCGAGTGCAGTCATCGGTCCCGTTATAGGAAGACGGATGGCTTCTTGAGCTCTGTATCTCACTCCCATCTCATAGTTCAACTTTTTTTATTCTTGCACCATCTACAAGTTCTGTATCTCTAGATATATCTGTATTCTGCAATATGGCTCGAGGCAAGCACAATAACCCCAGAGGTTGGTCGACAGCAGCTACTGCTGGACGCGGCGAGGACAGAGGCAGGGGTGGCGGTAGAGGAGGGCGGGGAAGAGGGCGAGGAGGACGAGGGAGAGGACGAGGATACGACGATCATTCAGATTTTACGGTGTATGATTTTATGAATGGTACGCTTGACATCTTTCTTCCAAGAGACGGCGCTCATTCGAAGTAGATGAAGCTGCGGGTGGACACAACAGTCCTCGCGGCGGTCGAGGACGCGGCAGAGGAAATGGTGTATTCACCCCCCGTGGAGGTTTCAAGCCTCAGCGCGGCTTCGAAACCCCTAGAGGACGTGGTAGAGGACGTGGTAGAGGAGGATACTCGCAATACGTACCTGGAGCAATGGAGCAGGCTGGTGTTGGGCGAGGAAGTCCCCTGTCCGACCGTGGACGTGGGCGTGGACGTGGGCGTGGACGTGGGCGAGGGCGTGGGGGAGGACCAAGAAACTTAGAGTCGAAACTGCGAGCTGGAGCCCCTCTGTCGAAGATGCTGTACGAGGATCGGCCTCTGCTTCGCCCCATCGTGTTCGTGCGTTCAGTGCACACGGCGACACTGTTCAAGGAAGAAGGCGAAATACTACAACCGATATCTGAAGAAGTTGGCAAGTTCTCATCTGACATCTTCACTGTGTATTACTTCATGTGTTGTTCTAGCGAACGACGAGAAAAGTCATGTCCCTACGGCCGACCGCGTCACTCGTGTTTTCAATGGAGAAGACGAAGCGGAAGCTGAAGAAGAATCAGAAGAGGAGGAGGAGGAGGCGGCAGGAGATGAAGACACCGACCGCGAGGAGCAACTGGAAGAGATAAATTTCTCAGAAATCGGCGCGTTCCAGGCCAAGGTGGATGCTGCTGCTGCCAAGCTAGAAACATCTACCATAAACCCAATCACGACCATAGAGGCGAAGTTCACCGGCTTCTTCATAGACTCGAACCCTGCGCCTCTAGAGTCGACCCGACATATGCAGACTGTTGAAACAGCACTTGGTGATCTTGAGGAAGAGGTCATTGTTTATGTTGCCCCGCATCCTAGAGCGGGTCCTGCTTCACCTGTACTACCCGAAACCCTTCCGACGGTGGCGCCGTATACGTCTATCTTCGCTACCCATAACGCCTCTGCCGTAGAAGAGGCGGTAAGTAGCGCAACCCATGGAGAGGAGATCGCAGAGATGGCCGAAGCTCCTACCGAAGACGAAAGAGTTGAAGCTATGGAGGTCGAGTATCGTATCAAACCCTCAAATGAAATTGGCACAGCTGAGGTGGTCATGTCCAATGAGACAGCGGAGACCAGTCAGCATGCTGATAACGAAGGCTCTGTTCTAGTAGCAGAAGTGGCGGAAGCTGCACCGACTACCGCTCAGATACAACCTGCCTTCGAGAACATCTCATTCTCCTTTGCGTCCGGAAACACCCAGAAGAAGGTTATCCGCAAAGCACACCCCGTCAGGACACCCAAAGCTCTTCTCCGCAAAACGAAGCCTCGTCGAAAGCCTGTCCGTAGATTCGGGATGCTCGGCGCAAGTTTGGAGGAGGCACACTTGCACGAAGGAGAAGATTCCCGCAAGAGCGAGAGACGTATGGGGGATTCAGACTTAGAATGGGGTGATGGCTCCGAAGTGGAGGACGCAATTGAGGAGCTATCGACCGGGATTGGTGCAATGGAAATTGACGGAGACCTTGATGCAGAGGCCATGGCGAACTTCGTAAAGGGGATGGGTGCAGAGCGGTCTCAGCACGTTACGATGGATGATATTGCCGATATAGAACTCTTGATGGCGGAGGATGAAGAGGAAAGTAGCACCGAGGAAGAAGACAGCGAAATTGAGGCTGCCGTGCGTTTGGACGAGGACGCCTTCCTTGCAGAGTCTGCCCATGTCACGAAAGGTACTGACGGCGAAGATGATGGCGAGGACGACGAGGATATCTCGAGTGAGGACGAAGATACACCCCGACGCGGTTTCCAAGCCCGCTTAGAGAGGATTAGACGCAATGCCAAAGGAAAGAAGAAGGCTCAGCCTGCTGAGGAGTCCAGCAGCGATGATGACGAAGACGACGACGACGACATGTACTTAGACGTACCATGGGCAGACAAGGACGACTCTATGATTGAACAGATTCAGGTGGGGCGAAATTCTATAGACCAGAACAGCTGATTAAACTCTCTCTCTCTCAGGCCATACTAGATGGAAACCAAGATATTTTATCTAGTAGAGATCATAAGATGCAGAAAAAGGTCTTTGACTCCGTCAGGAATGACAAGTTTGACTTGGATGATTACGAAATGAATTTCGCATCGCCGTCCAGTATGTCTCCAGGGCAGTGCCTTGAAATCGCTTTGCTCATCACTCTTATCTACAGAACGGTCAAGGAAGTTCAAGAACACTGGTCTCCCCGCGGAAATCCAAGAGCAATGGGAGAAGGACCGTGCAAAGAAGGCCGAGAATAAGCGCAAACGCCACATCGCCCGTCTCCAAGCAGCCGCTGACCCTATGACGAAGAAGAAGGGTGGTAAGAAGGGCCTCAAAGACATGATCGCAGTCTCACGTCTGGAAGAGGACGGTCCAATTGAGCTTCCCAACAGAATAGTCAATCTCACCACTTTGGAACAACAAATCCGTCGTTTCCTTCAGGACATCGGCGGTCCCAAGACCCTGTTGCTCCCTCCGTGTGATAAGGCTACGAGAAAGAAAATCCACACGCTGGCGAATGCATTCAGCCTGAAAAGTCAAAGCAAGGGCCACGGATCGGCACGCTACACTACGCTGACGAAAACAAGCTACAGTGGAGTCGCAATTAGAGAGAATAAGGTTATGAGGCTTCTGAGAGAAGATGATAGAAATTGGTCGGGGCCTGGCGGTAGAGGAAAGACGAACGCTACCTCTTTAGCAAAACACCGCGAAGGAGAGGAGGTCGGCAAGGTTAGTCCCTCTGTACTACTCCGGATACTATTCGCAGCTGAGAACCATTCCCATCATAGACCGCTCCCAAGATAGGGGAAACGAACGTCGGTTTCAAGTTGCTTGCTGCCATGGGCTGGGTAGAAGGCGATACAATTGGTCTTTCTGGGGGCTTGGATGCGCCGCTGGTTGCGAAAATGAAGAAGACGAAGTTGGGACTTGGTGCAACGGCGTAGCTATCTATTCTTGGACACAGCGAGGAAATCAACAGTGTGCTCCTCAGTTGTTGATATTTAGCGCATTATGCTTCGTTAGTGAGCCGACATCTGAGATGGCACCCGAGGTAGCAATGGTGAGTCCAGAGTCCGCTCACATCCGTAGACGTTCAGCCTAGACATGCGCAACGTATTCAACTCTGACGGCGTTATGGTGCAGTCTTCAGGGAGAAGACGGTTACAATCCTAGGTCGTGTATGTCCAAGGAATTGAGTTCTGCAACTTATCTCGCACAAGCTATGACGAAACCATTAATGCACGATCCATTCATTTTCCACGATTATCAGGCCTGTAGTGAGATACAGATATAGCGTAGCCCTGCGACAAACCCTAATCACACATGTGTATTGTTCCACAGCGAACGCACGATGAAGTCGTCAGGATTAGGCGACTTCACAGTTGACAACTTTGTATTCTGCTTGAATATAACTGACAGACAGACAACACGTCGGTCAGCAATGAACGCTTTGAGTGAGCACATTCAACACATACGCGTACGATCAATGCCCGGAATAAGGTAGAACCCGTTTGTCGGAACATTGGTCTTGTCATCGACGAAGTACCCGACCGTGCCAGAAGGATGATCGATCCAGGTCCAAGGAGCAACACCCCCACGAGCAGATAGCGTAAAAGACAGATTTTTATGTCGTTTCACCTCAATCTGAGGATCCACAAGCGTCGCATTTGCCAGCGATATTGGAGTGAACTGAGAATAACAAGGGTTAGCAACTGCAGCCCTCGCGGTACGAAGGAAATAAGCATGCGCACCACTTGTTCGTTTGTCACGGTCTTATTATTTACCTTGGCAGTAAGGTTCAAGAGCAGCCACACTTGGTCCGCCGACTGATTGGCTGGCAAGATATTTTTCAGACCAGTGGTCTCCGAGATGAGGGAATTGTTCAGCGTTGGGATGCTGAACTCGTGCGTGCTCGTGTTGAGCGTCTTTCCGCTCCAATCATACCACGTCAACTGCGCTCGTCCGTTCACCGTATCCCACCGGTCAGAGGTTGCAAGGATCCGCAGCGTTTCGTTTTCTGCCGTCCAGAACGGGTAGATGATGATCGGCGAATAGATGTTCACCATTCCGTACTGTACAACCTTCCACCGTCCCGAGTATTCGACCGACGCCCAGGTAGGTGCCTGCCAGATATCGTTCATCTGCCACAGCAAGCTTCCGAGATTATTCTCCCCTTGTCCTGCGCCGTGTCGGTACCAGGCAATTTCCGAAACCATGTTCAGCGATTGGAAGATTTGCGTACTCCAGCACCACTGTGCGAAAGTCTGATTGCTGTCGGACGTGGATGGCGTTGGGAGCCACAGTTCAACACCCTGTGTCATCTGGCCTTGACCTTGCGCGGCGTTGGGGTTCGGCCAGGTGAGGTTTCCAGCAGGATTGTGGTGATCTCTCGACATAACTACTGTTGAGTTGAACGAAAAATCATCCGGTGATTGGAGTACCTCCTCCCAACTGAAGAATGACGGCATGGAATGGAAACTGGGGGGACCTTATCAGATCCTTCGCCATGAAGGCGAAGATAATGTATGACCTACCCGAATTCATTAACGAATCTGCAGATTAGAAGGCACTATGAGTTTACCAGACGGACATATGTACAACCAAAGCTCACCTAGACACTGGGTAAGTGCTATAGTTGAAAGCTTGCGACGCATCATAGTTGTATCGTTCTACGGAACACTATCAATCTACAGGAGAATTCTTAGCAGAAATATACTGACCAGTGTTTCCATAAATATGGCCAGGAGTTGTGTTTGAGTAACGTATGACATAGGGATCGAGGCTAAGGACACCGCCGGTGGTCGAACAATCGGTGTAAGCGACCTATTGTGTCAAATTTATATTCAACACTTGACCGGTTTGTATGCGGGCTACGGACTCACTGAATGAGTCTCCTCGCTGACTACATCATAAAGGAAGTCTCCGAATAAAAATTGATACTTGACAATTCTCAGCCGAATATAGGAGAAAGCAATATGGATGAACACACCTCGTCGAAAGCCTTGTGCAAAGTGGCATTTACCATGATAGCGATTAGTTCAATCTCGTTCCCTCCAGCCCACTGAGCATTGCTTGGATGTTTGTTTATCCGTCGAACATTCTGGCGTAGTTCGGCGTCATACGACTCCAAGAAGAAGTCATTGGTAGGATACAACGCGTCGGAGAATATGAGTTCAGACCACGCGAGGATACCGAGCTCGTTACAGGCGTTGTAAAAGTCATACCCGCCGGTCAGTTCGCTATCGGGTTGGTAGGCTCCGCCTCCCCAGACTCGCAGCTGTGGAATACTTCAGCTGAGTGCGACAGTCAAGATCACGGCCACTTACCATATTTTGACCACTCAAGAGAGCGCTCTCAAGGATCCATCGCACCTTTTCGGTTGTGATTCTGGCGTAGAAAGGGTCGAATGGAATGATATTGGTACCGGAGCTGTAGAATGCCTTGCCGTTAATCTCGAAATGCCATTGATCGCCTGGTGTGATGCCCCGAGCGTCCACCTCACTCTGCGGGTAAGGCGTCTGTACGAGTGTTATAGTACGAAACCCGGTTTGCGTCACGAAGCTGGCTGTGTTGTGATCTCCGAGATGAAGTGTAGTCGTTAAATTGTACAGTTTGGGAGTTCCGAGGTTATGGGGGAACCAGCGCTCAGGAGTACCTTCGGGAATCTTGAAGATGGCGGATACATATGTAGTCGAGTTGGTTGACCCAGGAATGCGTGAAACTGGCACAGGTCTTGCATTAATACGCAGCTCAGGGATAGAAATGGAGATCGAGGGCGAATTAACAGCAACCGATGAGCGCACCCACAAGGTGACATTCACGACCCAGTCGGCAGATTCGTCAGGGGGTGCAATGGGGGTCTGACCCTCCTTCGAAATCTCAAGTCCAGACTGTTCAAAGAAGACGTGACTGTCCTGTGAAACAAGAAGAGGGTGCGAGGCTATGGACGCGGAAGTTGTGGTCTTTGCTACTGTCGGGAGTATGATGGCATAGGCCGGCTTGTGAATACCTGCAGGTACAAAAGCGGGGCCCTGTACTAGTATGAGGCGGATGCAATGTCGCGTTATATTAAAAAAACCACCCACCCAATCCCAGCCGAAATCAGATGGAGTCTTTCTGACGAATTCGCGCACCCCCGGGTACTCGAACTTCGAAGCATCGTCAACAGAGCTATTGTGGACTTCATATCAAGTGAAACTCACGTCAGGTAGCGGAATCTTTTCGACGTCTGGACGAGCAGTCACGTTCTGGGCATAAAGCCATGCGGATTCAAGGGAAACAGTCAGGTTATGATCGGTACTTGATGGAGATGATAGAAGATCGGTGACGTCGTATACGTATTGTAGGAATTCATTGTTTACCCAGGAGACCGGTGTCCCAGCGACGCTCTATGGTGTTTCAGCTGGTACCGATAGCGTGACACAAGAAAACGCTACTTACAATGTTGGCTACGGTGTCAATACCGTAAAAGACGAGTATGGTACGTGGTTTGTGAGAGGAGACCTTCTTAATTAAAGGAGTCAAATCCGCGGTGTAAGTCCAGTTGTCATTGGCAATCCAACGTTGGGTAAAGTCTGGATAGGAAATACATCAGCGTGATCTCGTCGCAGGTATACCAGTGCATTATTCACCATTGATGCCGAGTACCGGTTCAGTGATAATTCCCGCCTTAAGGAGCTCGAGATGTACTTGAGAGGGGAGGGATGCAGGAATAGAAATCGATCCATTTTGATTCTGGAGGTGCCAGGTGAGGTCCGCGAGACTGAACACCTCAGAACGCACAAAGAGAGGTAAGTACCCTGCGAGGGCAACTGCAGCGTGAAGCAGTCGCATAGCTCGTTCGTTCACACAACGGGCAGCCCTCTGGCTCCGGGCTTTTATATATAGCACTTCAATATATCGCGAGCCGGCGAATCATAGGGCCACACTGACCTTATGACCACGCTCCATGTACCGCTTCAGTTGCATCACTACATCATTGCGTTCTGCTGCACGATAGCAGATGCTGTTCCAGAAGCCAAGCACATCGCCTTGACAGAGATCGCAAGCGAGCAGTGCTGGCCGCAGATGTCAGGTGACAGGGTTCTTATGTACTATCCCATCAAAGCCCTTCGGTGCCCGTCTGAGGTAATGCGTTGTAGACAGAGCTGGTAAACGAGATCACGTTTTGGCAGGTCAGAAGGGCGCAGCACGAAGTAACTGTATACATACATGCACAGCGCGCAGAGCAAATGCCGTGATCAGCGGCCCGTCCAACGATATCACTGGCCGGCGAACTACCCTGCCCCGTGGTGCCGACGTCAACTCTCCAAGCTACGCAGAGACGACATTCAGATGTGGACAAAAGCTTGCTGAGTAGTGTGCTCGGGCGTCGGGGCGCGGCTGGGCAACTCCTAAGTCTAACCATAGGTAAATCAGCTCTTCCGGATTTTAGCAAGGTTCTATCAAGTAGTAAGTTTAGTCAGCCTGACGCTCGGACGTACCGTGGTGATTTATGGCATGAAAACGCGACAGAAGCAAATCAGCTCGAATTGGTTGCTTCACCTCCTTCTACACTTGCCCGCTCCTTCCTTCCTTCGATTGTTTTCCACTTGACGGCCCACATCGTCAAAGGAAGACCTTACGCGACACGTTACTAGAATGATACACGTAAAGTAAAGTTGTCTCAATGTCGTATATAGATATGAGAGCTTATATTGGGCAAACACACACCTTTTCAAGGACTAGCAAGCCGTAGGTAAAGTATCCCTCGCAGGGTCGGAAATCAGCCATCCTGTCCTCTCTGCCAGATAGAGCTCTATCAAGTGCACGTCTTCAATTGTCCCATAGGCTCGCTGACCAGGATGAGGTTTGGGTTTGTAAATCCACGGACCACTGCCTGTAATGCAGCTTTAGCTGAGCGGGAAGACATTCAAGCGAGGGCACGTTCAGACGTAAGAAGGTCAGCAACATGATCATGCGGGAAGGTATCAGCGGTGAACCGGGAAGGCTCTTCGCTGTAATCACATCGTGCTGGGGGCGTGTGGTTCTACCCACGAGATATGATGCTACTCTTCTCAGTATCCCGCTCTGTATGGAAGAGGAGCGGAAAGTGAGGAAGACTGGTGGGACTCGTTATCAGAGGTACTCACGAAGATGTAGCGCAGCCCGGACCGCAGGCAAAACCGATTCTCGCAACTCTCCCACTACCTTCTCGATACCGCGGCTTCGGCAGTGATCATACCTGTACCGAACTCGCCAAATTCGCGTGCTGCAGACAATTTTGCCTCATTTACACGCACCAAGCCTTCTCCCCGAAACCCCGAACAGCGAACAGCTATTCAGGTCAGTCATGGTCTTCTTGCGCTTCGGAGCAGTTTTTGTGTGTAAGCCCGTCCGCACTAAGGAGTGCCGGATAGGCCCCCGATGTTTGCGTCGGGAGTTCCAGACTGTGCCCAAGCCATGTGTTCCGCCGCCCGGCCACCGTCCACACCGCATACTTGCATACTTTGTTGAGCACCAGGCTAGATGCCCAGATGATCTTCAAGTGGGGGTAATCTGATTTCTTTCTGCCACTAATTAGATAGGCCTTGTTTCCGTGCAGCACCCATGTGCCACTCGTAACTTCTTTGTTATTGAGGACGGAATGGGGATACACAGCAAGGCTGTGAAACCCTTCAGAGCTACGGAGAAGTACCGTTGGAGCGGCCCATCGAAGTTCTTCGTGAACATATAGAACCATGCTGCGCGTCCGTTTTAAGATGTCAACAGCCGCAGCGTTGTACTGTATACTGTAACTTCACGTACGGCGTTGCAAAAACTCGCTAAACCTATCCGGGAAGTGATGTTCTGCTCTTAGAACGGTGGCACCGCCCGTCATTAAGTTCTGTCCTGTAGATATTTCGTTACAACCGCAACTTTGCGCAGACACTTGGGACAGGGCTTCTTGGCTTCGTGATATTTCGCGATGTCGGGTGGATGCAAGCCAGCCGACAGCGGTCTTGATGAGGAAAGACATGTGCAGTTTGTCTGCAATGCGCAATGCGCGGCCGCCTGAGTTATACGAGATCCGGTATTACGCTTGTCAGTAACCATGTTGTCGTATGCCGTCATGTACACACGTACCCGCACTAGCCGGGCTGTAAGCCGTTGCTATCTTCTCAATTAGAAACCCTAACTTCTGTTCACGCCGCGCTCCGGTGGCAGGTTCGAGACCGGTTCGAAAGACTAATGGCATAATGACGATGCTGGTCAGCTTGTGCATGTAGAAAGCTTCATTTCTCTCACCTTGCTCCCGAGCATCTACATCTGAAGCCCAACTTCCCTCACGCATTCGTCTTGTAACCCGGCAGGCGCTCTTCCGTCCGCAGTATGTGAAAATGTATCAGTATGGCACATTTCGGACCACTCTCGACGTCGAGGCTGCAAGCTATGTCAACCGCCTTTCCTAGTCACCAGTACTGAATGTGATAATATAATTCAATAGGGCCACTTTGGCAATGCGTACAGTATAAGCTGCTATAAACGGGTCGGCTAGTTTGTGCAGGTCTGGTGAAGGGATGGCAAGTAAACAGCCATTCTTCATAATTTACCATGTTGTTATAATTGATTAGGAGCCTAGTATCTGTCGTCCGTCATCGCGCTCGTCACCTTAGCGTTGATGAACGAGTACTGTGCAAAACGGAAAGCGTGATCAGCACGAACCCCAGGATGATATGGAATGCAACACACCTCCGCCAAGTCGGGCTTTGCGCCCGGTATAATCTGCAAATAGATCAAGTTGGGCTCCGTGTAGAACGGCCTCAAGCCCGCTCGTTCCAGGTTCTCCCACCAGCTCCTGAAGAAAGGGAAAGCAACGTTGTGTCCCCACGCATGGATCTCCAGCTGCAGCTGTCCGACCGGAAGTATGACGCCATCTTTTCCGCCCTCCGTGCCCGGCGGGACGAAATGGTCGACGAACGCAGACAAGGACTGGAATTCCGCCCCCTCGATATCGATCTTGAGGATGTCGATGAAGGAGTGTCCATTCTGCTTCATCAACGTCTGGAGCGTGTACGTGGGCTGCTCGGCTCTTTCGATGTCTTCTCCTCCGAGGGCGTACGGGAAGAAATGCGAGCGCGCTTTCAGGTCCGGGTCGTTCTCGATTTCGGGGCCAAACGATGAGACACTGAAGTCGTAACCCCATAGTTCGCACTGAGGCGCGGCTTTCAGGAGTTGGGCTTCGAAGGAGGACTCTCCGTTTATTCCGAAGGAGTAGATTACGCAGGGAGCTCGCTGGCGAGTGTATCGTTCAACGCCGCAGAACCACTTTCCACCGTCAGCAAGCGTGCCGACTCGCTGGACGCGGTGAGGGCATTGGAAGGCTGGGATGAAGTAGTCCCCTATATACGAGGTTGGTGAGCCGTGTTCTACCAGGCTGCAGATTCTGAAAAGTCTCACAGATCGTGTAGTATAGACCATTTGCAGGGAATCTATTCCTTGCGTTCAGCTACTCTCTTATATGCGTATCAAGATAACACGTACGGCTTAATGTTCTCATTCTTAGGCCCCCACTTCTTCACCAACCTCTCCCTATCCACCAACGCCTCTTTATAATGTTCCTCTTCCTCCTCTATCACCAACCCCAACGAATTCGACGCCCCATACCTAGCACCACCGCCAAAATAGTTACCACCGAATAACGAGTCCTTCGTCGGCGCGAGGGAGTCCAGGGGCGAGTATAGAACATGTACGGCGAGAAGAGTGAAGAGAATGACCGCCAGAGCGATGAGGGGGCGCGAATAGCGCAAATAGATCGCCATGCTGAATCCTCAAACTCCTGCGTTGCGTCCCTGGTGGTCGTTTTCTATCACGTTAGGTGACAAAAACCACCGCGATGTATATATGTCGAGTTGGCTAGCCCCGCCAGTCTCGAGAGCCCATGCGTGCCTGGCAGGCAGGAAATATAGCGAGCCATGTTTTGATCCGAACCCGGGTCTACCGTTTGTGCTTTCGCGCAGAACGGCAAGTCTGCCAGAGACAGGGACATGCATATCGCGACCCCTAGCGTAGTACAGGAGGTCGCTGTAGATAGCGAAAGTGCGGAAGGTCAGAGTAGACAATGTGCGTGATCGAAGGATAGGAGGCGGCTTCTGAGCCGCGCCCAGTTTGGCAAGCGAGGAGCTTCGCGATGTGGGTATACAACAAGACTTTATTAGGTACTTGTAGTGCCAAGTACTATACAATATTATGGAACAAGAAGTAGAAGAAACAACGTAGAATCCCCATAACAGCTGGGCGAGCTGCAATAATATCGCCCTCCGGTGAAGCATTTTCTTACATCTGTACATAGCACAAGGGTCAATAAAACATTCCGTCCGACAGGGGCGCGATGGACATACCAAAAAGGCCCAGAACTTCTCAACCCAGTTCCGCGGGGGAGGCTCCTCGAATGAGGCAGCCTCGACCTCGTCCAAGCCCGTGATGAAGTCCATGTCGAGCGGCGCCCGCCATGTCGTACGCTTCCAGAATCGGGCACCGAAGTAGAGGATGGGGAAGAGGACGAGGGGAATGTAGTTGGTGACGAAAGTGTCTGTCGCCCAAGAGTTCTTAAGGAACACTTGCCATCCGCTGAGCTGTGAATTTGACGTGTGTCAGCGCAAATCAGGGCAGAGGGACAGGCGTAACTTACGATACAGATGAGGAGAGAGAAGAACGCAGAGTAGTAGGCCGCAAATGGCTGGAAGGGGGAGCGGAACGGCAGTTTCGAGCGATCAAAGCCTTGTGCCTTGAGACCTGCGTAGAATCGAATGTAGATGACCGAAATACCGAACCAGCTCATGAGACCGGATACGGAAGTCATGTTGGCGAACCTGTGATAGAGAAGTCAGAATGAAGAGGCACGGGGAAAGAATTGTCGGGAGAGACGCACCAGTTGAATACACGTCCAGCACCGCTGCTGACGGCCATGTATGCGAGCAGACCGAAGGCAGCGCTGACAGCGACGGACATGTAGGGCAGACCATGTCTCGACACACGACCGAATATCGGGAACGCGTTGCCCTTGAGCGCAAGACCGTCTGCATCAAATGTCAGTACAAAACAAATGCGTCGGAAAATTGTGAGACGCACAGAGAGCACGGGAACTAGTGTAAAGATCACTAGAGGCCGCAGAGAGCGCAGAGGTGAGCAGCGCCGCGTTAATGACTGACGGGAGACCCTTGATTCCAGCAGTCTTGATGGCAATGACGAAGGGCGACTTGGCAGCGGTGGAGGTCTTCAGCGCCAAGTCGGGGTTGTCGAAGGGCACCAAGAGACCAATAATGGTCACACCACCAATATAGAAGAGGAGAATACGGATGTAAACGCGACGGATGCTATGATCGAATTGAATTTGATGAGACTAAGGAGCGACCGGAAGCAAAATATACAACTCACGCTCTGGGGATGTTACGCCTGGGGTTCTTTGCTTCACCACTGGTGATGGCGACAATCTCGGTACCGATGAAGGAGAAGGCAGCGTTGGACATCACAGCCCACCAGGCCAAGAAACGGCCCTCGTTGCCCTGAATGCCGTTGAACTGCGCGAAAGGGCCTGGGTGCTTCCAGTAGCGGAAGCCGAGACGGTCATGGTTCGGGCCTCCACCGAGGTCGAGCACGATACCAAGGATAATCAAACCGGTGATAGTGATGACCTTGATAGAGGCGAAGATGAATTCTGCCTCTCCGTATGAAGCTGGAACGAGGGGTCGTCAATTCGCAGCTCCAGACAAATTCAAATTCAATGTGCTCACCAGCGCCGAACAAGTTGATGGTGATAATGATGATCAGGAAAATGGTGACCCATATCGCGTCGTTCACTTTCTCCGTCCTTATCGCGAAAGACGCGTCAACTTCATGCCTGAGTTGCCACTACGCCAGAGTAAGACATACCAGAAGTGGATAAGCACCGCTGACGCGCTCAACTCCGCGGGAAGAACGATGATCCAGTTAAGCCCTACCGACAACCGCTCTGTGAGTACTTATCGCATGACACGCATTGGACAGCCTGACGTACAGTATATCCATCCGAGCGTGAAGCCCCAAGCGGGGTCGACGAACCGTTCAGCCAACATTATTTGACCACCGGGAAGAGGAAGATAAGCGATCATCTCTCCCAGTGAGATCATCCTGAGAATTGGGGATGTCACATGGTGAGCAGCGGTGGCATGGAGTCAGGCGTAATGCTCACATGGCGTAACAGATGGTACCAACGACACCGAAACCAAGCAGCAGACCGATGGGTCCACCAGCCTGCAACGAACCAGCGGTTCCCAAGAACAGACCTGTACCAATAACACCACCAATACTGTACGGACGCCTCAGTTCAGTGTTGAGCGCAGGTAGCAATCGATGGAACGAACGAACCTAATCATGGCAATGTGTCTGTTCTTCATCGTACGATGGAGCGGCTGGTTGACAGCGGCCTCCGCGTCGACGACATAGCTCTCCGCGCCATTGTCGCTGACCTTCTCGTTGCTAAAGTCCCGCTTGTTTTCGACCGACATCGCTGGGAAGAGACGAAGGTGATGGGGAAGGGAGGGGGGAAGGAGGGACAATTCGAAACACCTGTGTGGCTCTTTATATACGGCTTATCTGGCACCGGCTAGACCGCCACGCAACAAACTGATATCAGGCGGAGTAGCGTGATCGAGGAGAAGTGGAAAAGTTTCCTGCTTCCGGTAGTGCGGTGACCAGCGTCCAATGCTCAAAGTTCTAACATTTGATGCTGTACCTTGCGGATAAGAACGGTCACTTTGGGAGTCGTGACATCTAGCCAGTATGCACCGTGAGTGCCCAGATCTGCAACACATGTGAGTTCCTGCCATCCGGAAAAACTGGGGCATGAAGCTTGAGAAGCCATCACGCATCATGCCCACGACCTCGGATGGGCGACACCAGCGACATCAGCGTCGCAGGACCGGCGAGAGTCGACTATCGAGAGGGGCGAGATAAGTGACACTGCTCCAATGTCTTCATCCTGAAACGGTGCCGTATTCTAGGGCTGAGAAGAGACACAGCTTGCACCAGCCCACTCCCGTTGTAATTGACACGCCTGAGAAAGATGGTTGAGACGCACTAGCACAGATTCGGTTATCCCATGCTTCTACTGGTCCCGAGTGCACGCAGGGCGCACAATACATTCGGGCACATGGCCTATCTCTCCTCGAATCGGTGCGTTATTAATGGCGACATACCTATATGTACCCGGTTCTCTGTGCCTTGAACCGATGCATGTCTGTTCGTTCCGCACAAAGAACGCAAAGTTACGCTGAGCGGGTGAAGTCTTCTATGCTTGGCAGCCCGCCGCCGTCCCAGACCCCCGATGAACATCGCCAAACACTGGCCAAACGCAAGGAGAGCGGTATCAGCGATGTCCCTGTTTGACCGCCACACATCAACGTCGCAATGCTGGATATTGCGAGCCCAACCCAGCGCGTGAACCAGAACAGAACAATGTGATTTAAGTATCAACTCACGGGAGCTGCAATGCGCGACGATAGGACGCATACGGATCAGTATCTTCCGAAATCTTTGACACAGCCACCCGCTGCGATTCACGATATTGAGCTAGAGCACATGCGGCCCATCTTGAGATCTTGCGCATACCCCTACGGTGTCGTGTGAGGCCATCTACCGTAAATTACCGTAGACTGGTATGCAAGGCAATTATCAGCAAAGAACTCAACAACGGCAGCTTCTCGAGTTTGAAGCGCACGAACACCCGCCGCGGGCATACTTCGAGCAATAATCCGCTCTGGATGTGGGGGACAGGCCACACGGAGCTTTTGCCTCCGTAGGCGATAAATGTACACCCTAGTCTGTGGCGTTGCGTGCAGGCATCAAGGTGGGCGCTGGTGGTATTTCTGGCAAGTGGGATGAGGAAAGCCGCCGCTATTGCAGGAAATTGGTCTGCGACAACGATGAGCCATGAATGGAATCCACTACGTACCTATCGCCCCCTATGATAACAATGCTATGCCCGTCTACACAGGTCTACACGCCTTTATCAACTAGCCGCGGTCCTTCGCGATTTGCGACGGTCACGCCTGGGATCTGCCTGGGTCGATTCTATGGGTGAGACACATCTGCGTATCCTTACCAAATACTGCTAGAGACAAGTTGATTACATTTCACAGAACGTTTGACGGAGATGTTCACAGGATGTCATGCGGTACAGGCTGCTATTCGGTCTGTATATGCGGCAAAGATGATCAGTGAGAAACCAAGGATGACGGTGTATCTGCACACCTTACTACAATTACAAGTGATGCTGGATGGATGTCATGCGTTGGAATATCCTCCCAGCATGAGAATGTCCAGAACATAAGGCATTCGCGGTCGGAAGACGAGTCAGACGTTGTCTCGCCTGCGGCTTCGTCGGCCGGAAGTATCCGGATATCCGGAGAACGGTGATCCGCACAGCCGGCAGTAGGGCAATGCCTGCAAGCCATCGAATTCGTTGCTCGTCGCCGTCTCGGTCGTTACTTTGCTCATGACCTCGCCACACCACGACGAAGCACCCATGGATTTCTTGCAGGGCTCATCGTCCACAAGGATGAGCGTCGGCCCCATGTCGCTAGACCTTCCTGCAGACTTCCTGCCTCCTCAGGACCTGCAGCCTCACGCACCTTCATCAGACCAGGATCCTGAGATTGCGCCCTGGCTCATAGAGCCACCCGCAGAGGCGGAAGAGCAGGTGCGTAGTGCTTCAATGCGGCTCATATGTGCAACACACTCATGTACTCTTGCCCAAGATCCAGCCCACATCCTCCTCAAAACTACCGAACCGCATTGTCAAGAACAGCTTTCTTGGTGGCGGCACGTCGACCATGCGTCTGAGACCTGGGGAGCCATCGTCGTCACTACGCGCACGCCCCTCAGATACGTCCAGTGTCTTCATGTGGGGTTTCGAAAGCTCGACCGTCAGCGTCGACAGCAACACAACCGAGTCACCACGGTACTCGCAAGAGATCAGGAAGAAGCCCTCGTTCCTCTCCATGATCAAGCTCGGTCGACGACGGTCCTCCAGCAGGCTGGGATCATCAAGCAGGCTTGATCTTTCCTCTGCGTCCGAGCATCCTGTGCCGCCGTTGCCATCTCCAGACTTGAAACAATCATTCCCACCGCCCTCGCCTCCCCCTTCCGGCCACGGTCTACGGATACCGGGGAGGAAGTCGTCAAAGAAGAAGACGAGCCTTGGGATAACGCCTTTTCCGTCCAAGGACGAGGGTCGCGAATTCCCTCTGGACAGAGACATTGATAATATGGACGGCATTGTCGACTTAAAGATTGTGCCCGACATAGCTCCGGTGCCATACAACGGTGACCCCCATTCGCCTGGTAGCGGGATTGAATCGTCTACAAACTCGAGCACGCTGAGCTCCGACGTATCGTCCATAAACTATCATCGGCCCTCGTCACATTCCTCCTCACCTTCTGGCGACCTGTCGTTCACTCACCCTTTTCTGCCTAACCGAACAATGAAGCGGAAGCTTCCGCCGAATGCGCACCACTTTGATAGGAGGATATCTCCAACCACTATCACACCCCTTATTCAGAGCGTCCGGAGCGTTCAGAACGTTCGGAGCGTTCAGAACGTTCAGAGCGTCCAGAGCGTCCAGAGCGTCCAGAGTGGTCAGAGCGATCCTGCTGAAAAGGAAGCCTCCTGGACGCCTCCGGAAAGCTGGGAGGTGGAGCGGGGCGAGGAGATTGTGAACGACTCCGGATCCGAGTTTGAGGAGGTATATTACTATCGAAGCTCGAACGGCCGCTCACATAGGAAGAAGACACGGCGGATTACGATGAGTGCGGATAAACGATACAAAATCCGGATTTACAGAGCCAATAACACGTATCACCTTGCCAACTTGACGCTTACCGACACGGTGCAGGCTATGATACCCCTGCTGAATGAGAAGGTCTTGTTCGACCAGGACCGGGAGACACATAGGCTATATTTGAAAGAGCGGGGTCGAGGTACGTATATATTCACCTCCGCGCGTGGTCATCCTCTGTGCCTGTTAACGCTGGCGTAGAGCGAATGCTGGGGATGACGGAGAGGCCGGCCAGTATCGTTCGACGGCAGTTGCAGCAAGCAGGATACGAGGACGTCGATGATCTGCAGGACCAAGAGGACATACAATTCCTGATGAAGTTTGTGTACAAGAGCAACGTCATTGGCCCCGTTGTGAGCCTTTTGCATGCTTCGCTAATCATAGTACATGATCAACTGATGTACGACTGTAGGATGACAACCTTCGTCTCGACAACTATGAGCTTGTCGATTTGACCGCACGGGCTCTTCGGACGATACCTGTGCTCTGCCATAAACACGCAGACGAGATTGTCTGTTTGAATCTTTCGCGTAACCCCATGGTGGAGATTCCATTAGACTTCATACAGTCATGCACCAGTCTACGCGAGCTACGTCTACAGAGTATGGCTATGAAGACCGTGCCCCGAAGTGTCCGACACGCGATCTCGCTGCACCGGCTCGACTTATCATGTAACCGCATCATCAACCTCGACGACGCGGGCCTGGACCACATCCCCCTCAAGTCTCTCAAGCTGCAGAACAACGGCATGGATCATTTGCCCTGGTACTTTCCCCGTCTGCGCACCCTCCAGCAGCTCAACATCTCGAACAACAAGTTCCGCGAGGTCCCCGACGTGCTGTGCCAAATCCCGGGGCTGATGGACCTGGACATCTCGTTCAACATGATTTCTGACCTACGGGACCAGATGGGCGACCTGCAGGAACTGGAAAAGCTTGTCATGATTGGGAACCAGGTATCGAAGTTTCCGGCGGCCTGCGCCAAGTGGACGAGTCTGCGCGTCCTCGATTGCAGACGGAATAACATCTCAGACTTGTCGTTGGTTAGCAGCCTACCAAAGCTGGAGACCATCCGTGCCGATCACAACGTCATACACTCCTTGGACCTCACATTTGGGCCCTCTCTCAAGTATCTGGACGCCTCTCATAACGACATCACGCTCTTGGCTGCCCCTCCGAATTCAGATCGCTGCTTTTTCTCTCTGACTACGCTCGATATCTCGCACGCCAAGCTATCTACATTGGACAATCTCGGTCTGGGCCAGCTAGCTTCTCTCCAGGAACTGCGGGTCGATCACAACTCGATACGTTCTCTGCCCGACTCCGTTGGCGAGCTCAGCCAACTGCAATACCTCTCGTGCTCGAACAACCAACTCTACGCGCTCCCCGCGTCCCTGGGACGGCTGCAGCAGTTAGAGAAACTCGAAGCGCACAACAACAGCATCGAAGAACTGCCCGGGTCTATCTGGAAATGCGCCTCTCTGCGTGTTCTCAACGCCACCTCGAACCTGATCAAGAAACTCAACGGGCCTAACCTACAGGAGACCAATCCGTCGTTAATGGGTAGTAATAACGTCTCTGCGCAGGCTCTTGTAGCCCCTTATTCGGAACGCAAGGCCTCTGTGTCCAGCTCACTCAATGGCCCCCCGATGGCGTACTCTCTCCAGAAGCTCTACCTTGGCGAGAACCTTTTGTCCGAGGACCACCTGCATCACCTCATGGTCCTGAAGGCTCTGACGGTTCTCAACCTCTCATTTAACCGCATCCAGCTTATCCCACCTGCCTTCCTCCGAACACTCTCCCACCTCGAAGAGCTGTATCTCAGCGGCAACGAGCTCACTGCCCTCCCTAATGCCGATTTGGAGTGTCTGACGCACTTGCGTGTCTTATTCTTGAATGGGAATAAATTGCAGAGCTTGCCGCAGGAGCTCGGCAAGGTCAGCAGCCTGACCGTCATCGACGTAGGCAGCAATCAGTTGAGATACAATATCAACAATTGGGAGTTTGATTGGAATTGGTGCGCTCCATACTCCTCTTACTTCCGATATATTTTGTTGTTGACGTCAGAGCATCATCAGGAATTACAACAAGAGGCTGCGATACCTGAACCTCTCCGGGAACAAGCGGCTGGAGATCAAGCCTGATCACAAGGACGGGCCAACACACGTCAAACTGGATCACTTCTTGGAGCTGAAGGATCTGAAAGTGCTAGGGTTGATGGACGTGACAACAACATTTGCGCCGAACATCCCGGACGACACCGAGGATCGCCGCGTACGGACGTCGCTCTCCGAGGTGTACAACATGGCGTACGGGATCGCGGACACACTCGGGCAGAGCCTGACGATGTTCGACTTTGTGCAGCCCGAGTTCCGGGACCGCAAGGATGAGGCGATCTTCGGCATGTTCGGGCGGCCGACACACATCGGGAGCAGCAATCGCCTATCGAAATACCTCCAGAGCAACGTCACGTCTGTGTTTGCGGAGGAGGTCGACCGCGCAGAGCGCATGCGCAATGGGACGGTGAACGACGCGATGCGGAGGACGTTCCTGCGCCTGAATAAGAATCTTCATGATCATCTGTATTCGCACCCGCGCCGCCCGTCGGCTGTCAGCGCGTCCGGCGCGATGAACACCGCTGTCGATTACACGGGCATCAGGAGCGGCGCGTGCGGGGTGCTGCTGTATTTCGTCGGCCGGACCCTGTACGTCGCGCACGCAGGGAGCTCGCTCGCAGTAATGTCACGCCAGGGCAACGCAGAAGTGCTCACGAAAATGCACGACCCGTTCGACCGGGACGAGACGATACGGATCCGGTCCGCCGAGGGATGGGTGTCTCCCAAAGGATTAGTGAACGACGAAGTAGACGTCTCGCGCTCGTTCGGGTTCTACTACCTCCTACCTGTGATCTGCGCGCGGCCGGACGTGCTGGTAAAGGAACTGGATGAGCTGGACGAGTTCGTTATCATCGGGAACCGCGGGTTGTGGGATTTCGTGTCGTACCAGACCGCGGTGGATATCGTGCGCAAGATGCCGGACCCGATGCTCGCGGCACAGAAGTTGCGCGACTTTGCGATGAGTTATGGCGCGGAGGGCGCGACTATGATCATGGTCATCTCTGTGCGAGACCTGTTTGATAGTGGACGCTCGCGCACGCAGCCCGTTGAGTCTGTTAATGACGATGCGTACCTCAACTGGCTCCGGAATAGGAAGGACGATATCAGCAATCGCGACATATATCGACTTGGCACAGAGGTACCGCCGCCGACGGGACATATCACGCTCGTGTTTACGGATATCCGCAACTCAACACACCTATGGGAAGCGAACCAAGGAATGCAAACCGCGATCTCCCTGCATAACTCCCTCCTCCGACGCCAACTGCGCCTCTGCGGCGGATATGAAGTCAAAACCGAAGGCGATGCCTTCATGTGTGCCTTCCCCACGACGCTCGAAGCAGTCTGGTGGTGCCTAATTGTGCAAGTGCAACTCCTCCAAGTCAAATGGCCGCTCGAGATCCTCGAATGCGACGACGGAAAACCGATACACGACGCCCAAGGCCGCCTCGTCGCGCGCGGGCTCTCCGTGCGCATGGGTGTGCACTGCGGGCGTCCAATCCCCGACCCGGATCCTACGACACGACGAATGGATTATCTAGGCCCGGTCGTGAATCGTGCGGCGAGGATCAGCGGGAGCGCGGCGGGTGGCCAGATCATGTGTAGTGCGGACGTCGTGCGCGAGATCCACGCGTGCGTATACTCGCAATCCGACTTAGCAACCGCATACTCGCGACTACAGCCCCCACACGCCGTCGAGGCCGTGCGTCGACTCTCGCCAAAGATGTTCGCGTACGGAGAGGTGAAGCTGAAGGGCTTGGAGGTCCCCGAGAGCCTGTCGTTGCTGTATCCGGGCGAACTGGCGGGCCGACATGGGCTGGAACAGTTCCCGGTGGAGAGCGCGAGTGCGCAGGGGTCGAGGGTGCAGTTTAGCGTTCAGCAGATGAGGGAGCTTGCGATGCTTTGTGTGAGGCTGGAGACTCTCACTTCCGCGCGTGTGTTTAGGCCGCTGCCTACGCGGAAGGGCAGTAGCGTTCATGCCCTTACCGCACCCACCACACCAGGAACCCCCGCCGCGCCAGGAGAAGGCGAGGACGAAAACAATCTGGACCCGAACCCATTATACCTCTACGGCAACCCCGACGTGCTCGTCCCCAGCATGGGCAACGCCTCCGACGCCGAACTCGCGCTTCTGCTCGACTCGCTATCGTCGCGCATTGAGAACGCGTTGGCGGCGCTGACGATGCGGCGGATCATGTTGTTGAATCGGAGGGGCGATGCTGGGGATGTGAGGTCCAGACGGAGTGGGGCGGCGTTCGATGTTATGGCGTTGCAGCAGTTGATGTCGCTTTTGCCGGGGCTGTAGGGATGAATTCCCGTTCTCTTCCTCGATTTTCTGAGTTCCTTTTCTCTTCATTTGATTGTTGATTCTGATTTCTGGGCTGTTTAGTTTGATTTTTATTCGTTCGTGTTAGTGCCCACCACCATGTAGCTATACGGAATCATTTCCACACCTAGATTATAACACAGTGTATTTCTACATCCCCTTCCCCGCCTCCTCATCTCCCTCGCGATTGTACAATAACTTATTTCACGCTTCCAGGGGTCCACTTCCCCTCCGTCTACGTATTTCTCCTTCTTCCCCTTTGTTTATCCATTTATTCATCCACTCCATTCAGGCATAGAATACGTACAATATATTGAATTGTCTGTGGCTGGGACACGCACTCAACTCGATCGCGCGCGTGCTTATGCTTATGCTTATGATCGACCCAGCAAGCAAGCACACAGACCCACCTTAAACGCAAACGGAATCGTCCCTGCCCGATCCTTTGCAGCCTGTACTGAACGTGTAGCTAGATCCGGGGTGTTTCACCACGCATAACCGGTACAGTACGCCGAGCAGCCCAACATCTACGCATCCCGATCATATACAGTAGGAGGCAAGGATCGACCCGCCAACAATGCTCATAGCTCGTGTACAGTATAGCATGCTCATCCCCGCACCCGGAATGTCAATCGGCGATTTACCACAACCTCAACTCAGGCGTAGGGGGGACGAACAGCGTAATACGCATATTTACGCATGCCAATCATATCATACAGCAGGCAAGGATCGACCGGCCAACGGTGCCCATAGCTCGTGTACATGGAAAAGTGCTCCTCCCCGCGCCCGAAACGGCGAAACTACACCATACCTTCGGCGATTTTAAGGCAAGACGAAACAAGGCACGGATACTCGAGACGTAGATTTGTGACGATGGATAAACATCGTGTGTAGCGTGCAGCGAGCCCGTGTCGGCTTGTCTTTTCTGCGCAGTCCGTGTACGATTAGGCAACAGGCGACAAACAGGCAACAGGCAATGAGCAAAGAGGCAATAGGCATCGATAGAATACGTACAATGTATTGTACCGCGTACGATCGTGCGTATACTAATGCTTGTCCTGACGATCATCCTAGCAAGCAGATAAACACACCTTAAACGCAAACGCAAACGGAATCGCCCTTGCCTCTCTGCCCGATCGCCTTACGCTGCCTTGCTCTGCGAGACTGTCGATTGTATAGTACAGTTCAGTTAGATCCGGCGCGTTTCACCGCTCGCATGGCCGAGCATCCCCTGCCAATCCAATCCAATCATACAGTAAGGGCAGGCAAGGATCGACCCGCCAACTTGCCCATAGCTCGTGTACGAGTGCTCATCCCCGCACCGAAAAAGCAAATCGGCGATTTACCGCAAACTCACCGCAAGCGCAGAACAGAAAAAGGCACGGATGTGTGACGGTGACGATGGATAAGCATCGCCCACGCACGCTGGTAGCGTGCAACGAGCCTCCGCTGTGCGGTGTCCCACCTGCCCGTGTCGGCTTGTCTTTTCTGCGCAGCATCGTGTACATGTACGTGTACACGTACAATAGGCAACAAGCAATAGGGAATAGGGAGCAGAGAAGAAACAGGCAATAGGCATCGATCGCCCACGCACACGAGGCCGCCTCGTGGTGTTGTCCATGTCCATGCCCATCGTTCGCCAGCCTGCGGTTCCTGACAGCAGCTACGAAACACGTTGTGTTGGATTTGGATTGGACGGATGCGGGTGTCCCTGTTGGGAAAGACACAAACGGACAGATGGGGCCGATAGAGTGAGGGAGATTGAGTTGGTCCGAAGCGAGATGCTGGAAAAGTTCGGATGGACAGGTGTTGTCCATCCGCCGCACCGTACACAACACGATGTGAAGTGCGAAGAATTACCGTAGCGGAGGATTGGATGGTATAGAATGGATGGATGAGATGCCGATCCTCATCCCCGGTACGATGCAACGAGGCAGGTTGAGTGGAGACGGCCGGCATGCTGGTTAGTGTATCGATGCGCACGAACTTGCCGTAGAGTAATACTGTGTGGGGAAGCAAGCCACCACGAGCACGCAAGCTCGTCCGGAGCATAGAGCATCGAGCGAAAACACATGGTGCGGCACTATTGCGTTTGCATTGTAATTTGAAGTGCACTGTGGGTGGGTGCTGCTCCGAGCCTTGCCTTGCCTTGCCTTGCCTTGCCTTGCTTCGCGATAACAGACAGGGTGGCTGCTCGGAATGTCGTAATGATCCGGGCGCAAGTGAAAAGGCAATCGATATCGCTTAGTCGTGAGCTTGTCGTGTCGTGTCGCACTTCGCGTTGGGACGATATGAGCATGATATCGATGGGATGGGATGGGGATGGGATGTTAATTGGCTATGTGCTCGGCACACCACGTCGGAGTGTCTGGTGATTCGGACATGTGAGGCGTATTGTCGACTTGTCGTTCGCGCAATGCTTGGAGAAGTGACTCGTACTCCAGCCTCGTGTTGGGCGTTGTGGCTTGTGATTGTATGTATGTGTGGGCGAAGGGACGAATAGAATCGAATTGGGTGAGCGAATGAGTGGGTGACTTGTCGTGCTGCGGCCGGCGTGTTTGATTGAAGCAAGTAAGCGGTTCGGCGGGGCACGTCCCGGAATGAGAATCCATATTGGCTGGTGGTGGCAGTGGCAGCCCCCAGAGACCCGGGAGTTCGTGCTAACTCGCGGCATGGCATGGCATGGCGTTGCGAGAAGTGAAACAAGAGAACAGAACAGGGAACAGACACCGCTTGCGAAATGGAGATGGAGCTGGTGGAACTCGTGGCGAGGTCGGCATCCTACGCAGATTGCCTTTTGCATTTTGCGTATGTACTCCGAGTGTACTGTATGTCCTGTTCTGTATCTGCACTGACCTGCGCAGAGATCAGCGTCGGGCAGGGAGGTACAGTAGATCATCAGAAACGCTGGGGCCGTGATAGGCAATGATCAACGGGAGGAGCGTCGGCACTCGCAACTCGCTAACAGTAGTCCACTGAGGAGTGTTTCTGTCCTGTCCTGTCCTGACTGTGTGTGTATGAGCGGAGTTGGAGGCGCACGGAAAGGACATCCGAGGCGGCATTCGATACAAGTGCCGTTATGACCGTGGTGCAAACGCCAGGCTAGTCGTTGTTGCTGGCTGCGCAGTGAGCTAGGGATGGCGCATGGCTCCGAGGCTTGGCGATGGTAGTCGTCACTGTAACAGCGGCGACGAGCGACGGGGAAATGCTAAATCTTTCTCTCTCTCCAAGGGGCGGCGGCATCCGAGTCCCATGCACCAAGTGTGATATGTCGCACAGAAAGAAAAAAGTGGCTACTGTACGCTCGAAGTGAGATGAGGACGCACGATGGAAATCTAAAATCTTTATTTCTCTCCAAGGCACGACGGCATGCTCCGACGCGCTGGCTATCCTGTATCGCTGCACACACAAAAATGACGAAACGTGAGGCTACAAGCGAGACGAGGACGCACGACGACAAATGTAAATCTTTCTTTCCGAAGATCGACTCCTACGCTCTAACTCCTATGTGTCGTAAACACAAAAAGAGAGCCACGTTCTAAGCGAGATGAGGACACACGACGGGAAAATGGCTAATCTTTTTCTCTCCCCAAGGCTCGACGGCATGCTCCGGCGCACTAGCTGTATATCGCACACAAAAATGGCTGTGCTCTAAGCGAGACGAAGGGACGTCCTCGAAAAAGTCAAATGTTTGTTTTTCTCCAACGCCCGACGGCATCTGAGTTCCACGCACTAAGTACAGTGTGTCGCACGCACACACAAATGACGAAACGCGTTGCTACATGCGCGACGAGGATGCATGACAATGTTAAATCTTTCTTTTCGAGATCGACTCCCAGGCACTACTGTTTTGTTCGAGCGGGGCGAGGAGTTGCTCGGTCTCCCAAGATAAATCTGAATTTTCGTTTTCAGATGACCGACTCCCACGTGCTAGGTATATCGCGCACACAAGAATGACGAAAGGCTCTAAGCGAGAGGAAGGACATGCTGCGAAAAAATCAGATGTTTCTCCTCCAATGCCCGCCGACATCCGAATCTCACGCACTCAGTATCTTGAAAACACAAATATGACGAGACGACCGCTCTTACTGTAAATAATTCGCTCTCAACGGCGCGAGGGACGTGCTCATCTAGCGAGCAAAATGGGGATATCTCTCTCCAAGGCCCGAGTCCCGCGTACTAGTATGTCACGAAACGCTATCAGTGTAATCGCGACGCCCTAAGCGAGACGAGGGAACGTACGGAAGAGCCTAATGTATTTTTCTCTCCGGAGCTGACTACCAAGAATGTCGAACACACAAAAATGACGAACACGCCGTTATAATAATCCCATCGTCTTACTCTAAGCAATTCGGGGGACGGGCTTCATCTCGTTAGGAAAATGATTTCCAAGGTTCCCACGCACTACGTACAGCACAGTATCTAGCACATACAAAACCGACACAACACAATCACTGTAATTACGAGAGGACATACCACACAGTATCTGGCACCACGCACAAACACTATCACTGTAATTATTACGAGAGGGACGTACCAACCTACTATACGCCACGAAAAGTAAATTCAAATCATCCCTATTTCCAAGACCCGACTGGGCTTTGCATCATCCCACGCACCTTCCAAGTCCAGTAGAGTACCCCGCAGTACGTATGTCGCGCACACAACCCCACCGCGAATCGCCATACGCGTCGAGCTCAGGCAGCGTATCAGCATATCCACCATCGCATCCACTTATTCCATCATGATGCCCCCCATCCCAGCACCGCTGCGGATTCGCTCGCGTCCGCTGACACTGACATTGTTCGTCGTGTCCGCTGTTCGGGAAGCACACGAGGTTACGAGAGTGGGTGCGCGGAGTAGATTGAGGGAAGTGCAAGGTGAATGCTGATACCCTGATAAGTGATGATAAGTAATACCTGATATGTGATACGGGGACTGCTGTGATGAAGGTCAAGCAGGGAATTCTTGTCAATGCCGATTACGATTACGAGAAGCCAGAGTCAGATTTAGGCAGTGCACGAAGAAGGAAGGGGGCGAATGTCATGCTGTATACTGTATGCTGCGTGCTGTATACAGTACAGCGCAAGGAAGGGAACCTCGTCCTTGAATTGAATCCGACGCCTTACGTGTTTGTTGCGTTGCTCGTTCGTCGCGTTCGCGCGCGCACCCGCTCCGTCTGCCAATCCGTTCGTTGCTGGGCACATCCCAACAGAACGTGTACAGCACCGCGCATACACCCAATAGAAACAGGCGCACCACGATCATGCTTCCCTACGCCACCAAACACAGAAGTGGGCCCCTCGGGTGCTTCCTGCTTGCATCTTGGATAAGGATTATCGCGCCGCCTCTGTCTCAGCCTCTGCCTCGAATGGTTCTTGCGTTTTGGATAATTGAAATACGAGCCGCCCCTGCCCCGAACGGCGGGTTCTTAGATTTTGGATTTTGGATACCTGGCCTCCTGGAACGGCCGTCCAGAACGCTGGGCCCTCGGGGGGTTCTTGCCGCCTCAGACGCCTCGAATGGATGGTTCTGGGATAGGATAGGATAATCAAGCCGCCTCAGCCCCAGGGTGGGTTCTTGGATACTTGGCCTCCTGGAACGGACCCAGCGCGTCCAGACCCCTCGCGGCTTCGCAGACTTCGCGCTTCGAGCCTTCGAGCTTCGATGCCTCCGAGCAGGGGCCTAGCGACGCATGTCCGTTGGGTGATACGATCCCGCTATGGGCGCAATGGGAGCATTGGGGGCGGGATGAATTTGCCGCCATCGTTGCGGTATTAGTGGGAGAGAAAAATCATTAGGGATGAACTGCACGGGCTGGGTGCAGTAAGCAACATGGATTAAATGGTTAGCTGGGGTCGTGAAACGCTTCGCGCGCGAAGGCGTTCATTATGCGACGACGTCCGTTCACACAGCGTATGAAAACGTGCGAGACAGCGCGGACGTCATCATTATCATCACGCAAACGAACGCGCGAATGCGAAGCTGACGTTCTGCGTAGAATGGTCGCTGGGATTCTGCATAATGAACTCGATTTGAAAAAAGGGCATGATGCGGGATTGAGAATTTGGGATATGGGTGGGACGAGACGACGTACACAGATACCGGATGGGCATACACGGTGATTAGGGGTATGTGTGTGTTCGAACGAACCTGTCAGCTTGGCAGCGTAATATGTGGGTGCATGGAATTGCCAGTCATCTGCGGGTGACACGCCATTGAATTTTTGGTATATTCTCAAACGGCAACACGCTACCAATCGATCAGTCGCCCGTGCCAGAAAACAGAAACCGGGGAACGAGTACAGTCAGCTTTCAGTTTTTGGGTGCGCGGGTGTAGGGCATGGATTCCAGGATATGGGAAGACCACTCACGGCACAGGGCTGTGTTGGCTGGTGCCAGGAAGGGAAGTGCGAGGGGCTCGAGACGACAGACGACGGGCGAAAAGAAGGCAGGTGGAGGACGACGAAGAGCGAAAAGAAGGACGCGGCGGCGACGAAGATCGTGACGCACTGATTCGAAGGTGCAGCGCGAAATGTAGTACAAGGGACTCACTCGGCGCGAGAGGGTTGGGCGTGTTTGTTCTGCCAATCGCGGGCGGTGCGCTGTTCTGGTAAATGAAAGAAACGAACGTGAGCGTGGGTGGGAGACGAAGCACGGCGGGCTCGCGGTCCGAAAGCGGACGCGCGGGTTGGCGGGGCTCGGGAGGCGGCTGGGAAGAAGGGCGCGTTACTCGGCTGGATGACTTGTCCTGCGGGGTCGCCTTGGTATCGTTATGGTCGTCGTTGTGGTACCCCTTCGGACGAGCGTCCCATTTCGGTCGGGGTGGGCAAACACGTTGTACACGCAAGTCGGCTGCGCGTTAGTTTCTAGTTTGGTTGCCGCATTGGAGATGCAATGTGCACACCGGAGGAGCGAGTAGAGGCAGTGCTATGTGTGCTCCTTCTGTGCGCGTGATTGTGAGCTGGCGTCGCACAGTGAGCAGACAACGTGTACGAAGAAGAAAAAGCCTAACGCGACACTAACGCGAATTGGCGCAGGGCTGCTGCCTTGTACGTGTATGTCTGCGTCTGCGTGCGCATATATGCTCTATCAGGTGCAATCTGGCGTGGGGTGCAGACTCGCAGATCGCGTCCGATAGCTCTCGCAGCTGCCCATCTCGCCTGCATCGGTGGGGCAGGCGGAATCGATAGGACGGGATGAAACGTGATATGGGCCCTAGGGAGGGAAAGCGTTGTTTCTTTTGTGCTCCCCGGCCAATTTTTGGGACGGCTCTCGGCGAGAAAATACAACGCACACACGGCAGGCTGCGCGTGCGTGACTGGCGACTGTGGGTTATCAGTGGCCGGAACTGGCTGTCGGAGGGACATTAAACGTACTTTGGCGACGTCTGCGCGGTGGAGAGAAAGAAAGGAAAGAGGCTACAGGCGCAGGCTGCAGGCGGATGGCGGTGTCTGGGGGAACGCGCGCCCAGTATGAGTGAGCGTCTATCCGCGTCCCACCGACCAAGCAAATTATGGACGCTGACCCTGATCGCGTTTACCCACCGAAAGCTGCTAATCCCAGTTATATGCCAGCTTATATTAATCCTCTTCTTTTCTCTAGCCAAAGTATAAAATGCTCAGGCCACCGCTCGGGATGACAACACGTCCCCCTCCCCGCCCCGTTCCCCAGCCTGCGCTGACCCCGCGATCGCCAGGAAGGTAGCGTGCACAGTACCGCCGTAGACCGTTAGAAGCCCATGGCCACCTTTCTCGCTCCCCCGCATATCTTCGATCCCCAGGACCAACCCGCGCACGACTACTACCAACCGTACCAGGAGAGCTATGCGTGCCACCCCGCCGGCCAGGGCGCGCACTACTACGCGCACACCGACGACCAGCACCCCGCGGCCTTCCTCGTCGGCGCGCACGGTGGCCTGCAGCTGAGCGCCGCGTCCGCTGGTCACGATCAGGTGAGTAGTTGTTCTGCCTCTTATCAAGGTTACATCTCAATCGCATCCCAGCCCGCAGCTTCTCACCCGCTCTACGCAGACGCCAGCCCTGCCGTCACTCCTCCGTACCCGCACGACCACGAGGCCCACCACCAAGCACACCGTTGGCTGCCTCCCAACCACGCCCCGCTGCAGACACGTTTCCACCGCGACGCTGTTCAACAGCACCAACAGCAGCCGCGTGCGTTCACCCAGTACGACCCCGGTGAGATGTCGCCTGTCTCGGACGACTCGGCGGGCACGTACTACGACTCGCCTCAGCCGTACGGGCATGCGCCTCTCGTCGACGACCGCCAGTACGTAGCGGGATACGACGCCGCCAACAACAGTGGGTACCCCGCCGCCTTCTACGACCAGACCGCCTCCGCGGCATCCGCGTACCCTCAGGATGCGTACGCCGGCACGCACGAGTACGGCCAGATCTCGCCAGTCTCGTTCGAGGATGGCGAGGGCGCACCCCACTACGGCCACGCCGAGGGCTTCTGTGGCGACTACTCCACCGACTACGCCGCCGTGGACGCTGCCGACTACCGACGCCGCTACGTCTCGGACCTCCAGCCGCCGCTGCGCCCAGAGTCGCCGATGGCTCACCTCCCGTACCAGGCCCCGGACGCGTACGGAGCAGGATACGCTGTAGGATTTGACCAGCCGGACAACGCGCATCTCGAGCGCCCTCAGCCCCTGTACGCTTCCTCGTACAGGGCCCAGCAACGTCAGCACGCACACCAGCATCATCAGCAACAAGCATTCCCGACTCCGATTTCCATACCTGCCCCGCGAAGCCCTCCGCTCGTCGAGGACGCGCCCAAGAAGCCGCTCACCCTCGCCTGCTTCTTCTGTCGGAAGCGCAAGATTGCGTGCGGGAGCCCGCCGCCCGGCAAGAAAGACCGGACGTGCAAGTGAGTATTTGTCTATCTATGTGTTCCATATCACTGCTGACGGAAATGTCTTTAACTTTAATAGTCAGTGCGAGCGGCGCAATCTACAGTGCGTGTACCCTGTCAACTCGAGGAGAGGGACGCGCCAGCGCGAGCTCGAGGCCTTTGCATACCCGGCGTAGCATGAGAGCGCGGTCAGAGTCGTCGCACTATACCACACTGGCCCGGTCTTTGTTCTCTTCCCGGTGGACGTTTTCCTTCCCCCATTGTTTCATTTCTCATTTCATGAAATCCCCTGCTTTGTTTCGATATACCTATACCCTGGATTATCCCGCGTTTTATTCATTCTCCATACACACTTCTGCACTCTCGTCGCACACATCGCTATCCACCCCGCTTTCGCCGTTCGCACTTCCCAGGCATTATTTTGCGCCCACGTTGCGGTCTAATCATACACAGCCCTGCTATTATTAACGCACTACCCTTATTTGTATCTTCATCGAGCTTATTTCTCATGTACATGTTACCCACTAGCCTGCGCGGCGGTGCTCGGGGAACGAGCAGCAGCAGTTCTTTATCATCCACCATCATCCATTTCATGCACATAGCGTATACCTTACGTACCCGCTCTATAATCTCTGCATTGGCCCCAATGAAACATCGTGACTTCTCGCGTTCACTCGTCCAAGCCTGCCCTCTCACTTCCCGCGTCCTCGGAACGCCTGACGCATCTATCATCGTCAAATATCGGAAGAAGGACAAAGAAGGGCTCGCAGCCCTGACATTTCCAGACGCACATGTTCGTCAACACGCCCATCATGGCGTCCTTTACAAATTATTATTGTTTGCCTACCAGCCGTCTGTTAGAATTAGTCGTACCACGGATGCGCCCATGGCGTCCGTTAGACTCTCAAGTTAGGCTTATACTACGCTTAGAACCGTCGGGAGGCGCAAGGGTGGCCAGCGATCGCAATTACGCGCAGGGAGAGTGGCATTATGGGCACCACTCGTGAGTGCACTCCATGTTGAAGTTGAGCCGTGCATAGGATGACGACGGCCTCCTCGGACTCCAGAACCTGAATGGACCCTGAAAGATATCGGCACAGGCTCAGCCTGTCTGGCCAACAAATGCCATGTTCAAGAGTTGGAGGGAAGAACTCACCACAGCGGCATACCCTGGGGGGATCCCACACTCGGCAGTACCGCACGAGTCCGGCCGGGAAGGACGTCCCGAGGCGCGCTGAGAGAGGGCAGTTCAGCCACATTGGCGTTGTGGTTGCAGTTCCAACAAGGCAAGTTCACAGCTAGGATAAGGAGGGAGGGAGTGAAGACGCTGGTAGCCGCGACGTATACAATTCTAGCTGTGACAACGCAGTCAGGTCAGTCATTGACAATTGCACACGAGCGCGATCCGGTGCGCGCTGGCCTGCTAGTGCCCTTCTCGGGAACCCTGAGAACAGGCAACACGCTCTCTTCGTTATCGTCGGTCAGGAAACGTCGCGGTCGGAGGCGAAGAGAGACCGCAAGTTTCATCGACGTATGTCAACATGCAGAAAGGGAACGCGAGCGCGGACCGACGCCTGTGACGCAATGCCGCTGGGCGATTGTATGTGTGGTTCACATCCCAGTCCTCGTCCTGCTGCCCACGGTTCCACTTAAGTATGCGTTGCGTGCACGAAGCAGCCGCGAAGGCGTCGCAGAGACCGCCTGATGTGTCATATCAAACCCTATGCTCCTCTTCTCGTTCAGGGCCCTATCTGAAGATAGAACTTAGAATATCGGAGAGACGATCGAAGATGGGCTCTCTTACCATACTCGGTGAGCATCGCCCCCAGTGTGACATTCTCCATGCACTGAAGTGGAATGTGGGCGTTCAGGACCCGCGCGGCCTCGGGGAACAAACTAGAGAAGAGTGGAACGTACATGCCAGGGGCTGATCAGGCGAATCACCGCTGCGGCTGGTTGTCGTGGCAAGAGACGACCCACCCATATGGATGATAACAGATCTGTATTCCATGTAAGTAGTGTGGGTGTGATGTAAACTGTCAGACTGTGAATGGAGAGACGCGGGCCTCGTAGTGCACTCTCGCACGTAGACTGCACGCGGCGGCCGTGGTATAGACCGTCGAATACAAAGGCGAGCGTACCGACACCATAATTCGCGCTATGAATGCTGCATGCATCTCATGTGGCGTGGAAGAGGGAGCGTATTCTACGTAAGGATGCCCATGATTAGCTATACCGACAATGAGTGTGAGGATGTAGGAGGAACGAACGTTTAATGAAGACATGCCAAGCGCCCCATGTTCGCATGCTGTCGTTTAGGTTTTACCTGGTTGAGTCTTAGAGGCGGAATCTGAAGCTTAATGGCAATCAGATATGGAACCTTGACTTGTTCACTGCGTCTGCCAGATAACGTGCCCATGGCAGTCACCGAGCATTCGAGGGAGACCAGCTCGAATATCAAGCTCTTGACGTTCGAGCGCCACAGCCGCGCAGTGCATTAGCTCTATGCAGAGTCATCTCGCACTTCTCCATGAGGCGTGGGGGTAGAACGAACACGTGTATCTCATCTTTCTAACAGGATAGAGTGGTCAGCATGGCTTCCAAGCGACGTAGGAGAGATGGATGAGAATGGCACAACTCAAGAGCTCATATCGATATGCGATATGGATCACACGGCGGTCACGGCTTGTCAGGTGTTATGCGTCCAAGTAAGTCTGGTTTACGATACAGGGAAACCGGCGGGAAGGAAGGGGACCGCGCATCAGCCCTCGTTGTCGCCCTACGCGACTTCGCTGCGCTTCTCTGGGAATGGGATCGGCTCTGCCGTGCGCGCCGCTTCGCCATAAGTAAGCAGCCCCACATACGGCATTATGTTATACTTCAATGAGAAATGGGCGGGTTGGACATTTCTGAAGGTTGGGCGTCAGCTAATTCACCCAAATCACATGGGAATAAGATGAGAATAAGATGAGAGAAGCAACGTCCGCAGGTGGCCCGAAAATAATATTGGATATCAAAACTTGGGTCTCGTCTGCTGCCTGTAAGATTGCGGCTAAACTCGCCCGGGGGCATGGGAACACCGACAATCCTCATATTCGCGGCAGATATCGTCGGAGAACCATTTCCGGGTACGAGGAACGTTGAAGGTTAACGAGCACCCTCCCCATCTCGACGTGACGGTGCAAGGGGGGCACAGGCTTCCGATGACGAGTTATACCGGCAGAGAAAATGCCATACCTGAAGGATGAACCTAAATTCCTGAACAAGTACTTGTTTCTTCCCGTTAATGCCAGATTTGCCTCATCCTTGCTACGGATAATCTTGTCCCATATTACCACTTCATTCTTCACGCCTTGCGCATTTGTATACTCCGCCTGAAGGTATAGAAACAGTTGCTTCGTGTTCCAGTTAAATAGCGGTGTCAAATCTGCATAAAGCAGTGAGTTCGGCAAACGAGGTGGACTCGTCCACACAGTGGGGCGCACCAGCTGTTGCATTGAAATGCAGAAAGGCAACGTCCTGTTTCTTATTCGTATAACGTCTTGTATTCCCAGAATATCTATTCCGCGGACATCAGCAGCTATAAGCATTATCGGTAGTCCTGTTGCGCGCACTTAACACTCACATTTGCATCGAAGAGACATCCAGCTGTCCCTTTGGATCCGCCGTGAACGCGAACGTAGACAAGGCAATAGCAACCAGCAATCCCATCATGCAGGATGACAGGAATGCGGTCACATTATTTATCCTGGCGTAAGTCGTATGCATTTTGTTGCAGGAGCGAGATCAGAAGTCCCCTTTATTATCGTCGGCAGTCCAGGAATCGTGGAATGGTGAAGGTCGTAGATGGTGAGTGGCTGCTAGCGATGACCGTGACGCCGCTTACTGGGACGTGTCGGTCCAGCAGGCGCAGTCACGTGCGCTCGATCGAACCGAACGCGGATATGAAAGCGAACCTAGGGATTTGTGGGGAACACTAAATCATGCTTGGCTCACTGGGCTTGTTCGCTGTCATCACCAGCTGCAGGCAGCATTCCAAACACTAGCACCTGCAGACTTGCCTGATTCCGGCCTCCCGCTTAAACATCGTTCTGGGGCTTTACAAATACCGCGCACTCCTCTCACCTCGACCTCCACCGCCAGGACAGCTGTAATACTCTCGGCCACAACATGACCCTCACTCACCGGATCATCCGCGAAGGCACGTCGAGAGCCCCCATTGCTTTCTACTCGGAAACTAGGGTGGTCGGCGGAGAGAATGTACCTGAGCATGGCCCATGTATTATGTGAGTTCATCATCTTACTGTCATGACACAGCACCCTTGGTAGGCCTGGGCACCGTGAGCGGTGGATGCGGTGTCCCCGGAGTATGGAAGTCGATGGTAGACATTTCAACACCACTAGAGAGTGACCTCCGGCGAGGAAGAGGTCGTCTCTATGTGAAAATATCGCTAGTCTCAATAAGCAAGATTCCACCACATGCCGAAATGTGTGTCTCGTGCACACTGCCGCTACTCTACGAACGGGTGTAGCGACTTATATGGGCACGGAACGTAGTTGCCTCGGGCATAGTGCAGTGAATCCGTTCGGAGAAAGCTTCCAGCTGTTATGTGTATTGGACGCGGCGAGGTGCCATGCGCTGCTTAGGCTCCCAGGCCTCTCAATCCTCCGATATGGTTTGGATGGTGTTAATTGTGCCAGACACTGATTGTCTTTTCCTTGTACTAGTGCTGCTACACATCACAATATGATGCTCGACCCTGCGATTCTATGTGAGCTATCACCGTCTTCTCGTCCAATATGGCAGAGTAATCAACCCGTCTGCAGCATGGACAATGCCTCACAAACGCGTTCTCCACTACTGGTCTAAAGGTACGTAACGTTTATTAAAAATGTCTCGTAACTGATCCGATTGGCATACGCAGCGTCTCTGTTCAAGAATCCTATCGTCGCCAAAATCTTGTTGGAAGCCTGCAACATTCCTGTTGACCGCAAGTCGAAGGACCGACAGAAGCTCTTGCAAGGAACAGTAGATGCGCTCGGCAAAGGCGTTCCCGTGGCGCTATTCCCAGAGGGCACCAGCTACACCGAACCACGGATTATGCAAGTGAAAGATGGGGCTGCCTGGGCTGCTCTAGAATACACCAAACAGTCAAGGGAAACTGGTCGCGGGGACCCCGCAACCATAATCCCTGTGGCTATCGTGTACACGAACAAGAGCAAATATCGCAGTCAGGTACGTAACGTACTTTGAAATTAATTGTGACGTGCTAATGTAAGACTGTTCGTTAGGTTGTCGTGGAGTAGGCGTGATAAATTTCTTCCTTGTGTGCCTGGGACTAATGCGTTAGTGCAGATACTGCAAACCCATACCTATGGATGCCTACATTGAGCAATATGTGTCAGGAGGAGAGGGAGCGGCGCGTGCTGCTGCCAAGCGCTTGACCGCTCGGATCGAGCGCGAGTTGATTGCATCGACTATCAATTCGCCAGACTGGTAAATCACTTTTCTTTTGTAAGATACGTGCGAATGCTGATAATCCCCAGGGAAACGCTTTACGCAGCCCGTATGGCAAGAGAATTACTTTGGCCTAAGGAACGGTCGATCAACTTGGACGAGTTTGTCGCCATCTCACAGACGTATGTCACCACCGATCTATGTCGAGAAAATCCTCCTGATTATCGCTTTGCATAGTCTGGTAGATTTATTTTCAACGCCGGACCTGCTGCCGAAGTTCAACAGCACGAAAAGAAAGCTGTTAACATACTATTCCCTTCTGGAAGAATCGCACTTAAGCAATTCTGTTCTCTCATCACTCCCTCTTCCAGACACGCTTGACCCCAAACGTCCGATTCCCCTGCCCTCCCGGATCCGTACTCTCTTTGCGCTCATCGGCCAGACGCTTGCGCTGTTGATTCGTCTACCACTCTTCGCCATTCCTCTCCTGATACACGCCCCTGCTTACTACGTCGCGCGGCTCGGCGCGAAAATGGTGGAGGACGAAGAAGAGACCCAGGCACAAAACAAGGTTGTCTTCGGCTTATTCTTAGCGGTGGTCGTGTATTCTATAACCGGCATCTTTGTGTGGGCGTCCCTGAGCTACACCGCGATTGGTGCTTTGGCCGGGTTCAGCGTCATCTACACCCTGGCATGGTACCACAACTCAATGATAGATGGTAAGCAATGTTACGTGGTTCACAACAGAATACATACTGACGAAGTTCTTATTCCAGATACTCTAGATCAGTACGTACCCTACGAGCTTCCCTGAGCGCAACGCTTTACTAACGCGCCTTCCTGCAGCGCACGTCGCCTCGTCGCAGCCTGGCGTGTGCTCGTCGGAGTGTGGGCCCCCAAACACTGGGACCTTTCAATCACCTCTCTCGCGCAGTACACAATCCCCAAAGTCCCACCCGAAAACCCGTGGGTCGACCGCAACCGCGTCCGGTCCAGCTCGCGCACCCCACCCGCGTCTCCGAACATCGTCGCGGCGTCAGGCAGCCTATCCCCGTCGAACAGCAACGCCCGACTGCGCAAGAAGGGCCAGAAGCGGCCCCCCTCGCGCCGCCTCGTCCGACACGTCCTTCGTGCGCGCGTCGAAGCGGCAAAGGCGCTCTCATCGCTCTTCTCGCAGCTCGAGGGCTCGCCGAAGGACATCAAGGTACGCGCGTCGAGTCACCTCGCGCTCAAGTACGGCGGGGTCCTGGATGCGAAGCCCAGCGCGGCGCTCTTATCACCCACCACTATTGTTGAGGGAGAGGACACGGGTGCAGATGTCGAGGAGCCCGCGGGTTGGAGAAGCGCGAGGGAGGTGATCTCGTTCTTGAGGAAACGCGGCGCGAAGATTACGACACTCAAGGACGACGTGTCTGGTGCATGGGCGGCGGCACTGAGCAGTGATAACGATGTGTCGGATAGCGATGCTGTCTCAGAGGATCTCGTTTGGGTGCCGTCCAGTTCGAGTGGAGATCTGAGGGGGAGGACGTGAGTTGCATCTTCAAAGATGATTTATATTTGTGGTTCCGGTATGGGTGTTTGGGCAGATCATGGCTGCGATAGACGGTTGTATACATGTATGCTCAGAGTTTTTAATCTGTTGGTAAATACTTGACCTTACTGTTGTCCTGATATACTTTGCGGAGCTTCTAATACCTATCCCTTCGACATTACTCAACGGTACGTCCAAAATACGGACAGAATATGGTCATCCTGTTGAATATATTTATTCATCGTCCTCAGATACGGCTAGCAATACAATATTTTGTTGTTTTCGTTCCTACTGAACTCTGAGGATCTTCAATGCCAGATACGACTCTAAAAGCGCTGATGGGAGATAATCTCGACCCAGTACCTACGATATGCACGCAGTCAGTGTACGATCAGCACTTTTACTCGAATTAACTCACCCATCAGGGTCCAAAGCAAAGGCGACGTTCTTCATCCTCCCCTCCGTCAACTTCTTCTTGAACGGCACACCCAACGACTCCAGGCGTGCGCACGTCCCCTCAAGGTCGGGCACCGAGATGGCGATGTGTCCAAAGCCGCGACCAGGCTCGCTGTTTCCGCTAGCATAGCCCGCAAAGTCGGGGTCGCTCTCGGTTCCGTGGTTGTGCGTGAGCTCAAGAACGCCCTCGCGGTTGACGAGCGCGTTGTTCTTCTGGTCAAGGGAACCTTCCGGGTCGACAGCCTCGCCGTATCCGAGGAAGTAGAGCGTGAAGTCACTCATGACTGAGCCTACGCGAAATGAAGTCAGCTGGGTACGGAGATTACGATCGCTTGAAGAGCGTACTGTGGATCAGGGTCATGCCCAGAATCTATACAGCAGCGATCTAGCATGGTTTCGTTGCTTTGTAACGTGCGTAAAACGAACCTCTGTGTAGAAATTGAGCGAAGGCTTAGGATCCTTCACACGGATCATAGTGTGGTTGAACTGGGTACAACAAGTAAGTTAGCGTATGTAGCGGCGGATATGAATCTATACGTACACGGTAACCCTGAGTCTCAGCGGACGGCATGGCTGTGAATGTTATTGGAGGTAGATGGAGGTGCTTGGGAACGAGAGGGACGGTGGGTATTTATATTTGGTGGTCGATGCCCACGGGACCAGAGATCTGTGTGCAGGGGCTTTTAGCGTTGACTAAGATCTTCGCGATCATCATCGTCATCGCAAGATTATCGTGACTTATCGTCCCGCCACCTTGACCATTTCTTTGCGCAACAGATGCGCTCTCTGTGAGCGACTCGCCTGTCCCTTCAGCATTCCAAACAGCATTTCCAAACCTGCGTATGGAATGTTGTGGTGTCGTGTGAGCCTTTCGTTTTGAGGGATTCATGAACGCGGAAATGCGTGGCTACACATTCATCCGCTTTGACAAGGTATCTATCTCCGTTTGGGAACCTAGGTACTAGTCAAACACTGGCCAAGTGATCCTTCACATTTCCGTCGAACTCAACCAAGCTTATACGATCTTATTGTGAGTCCAATCTTGTCTGCTTCTCCCACCATTTGTCCACGCGATTTCACGAAGCTTAGACGGATCGTGACTATCAGACGCGTGACATAACGCGTCTATCACGACATCCTCCCGGGCGGAGTAGGGGACCGCGACTTTACGGCCTGCTCCTGCTGCTGCTCTTGTCCAATGCTACATTGCAATGGCTGCAGCTCCTTCGGAGAGTTTTCGCATGGGAGACCTGCAGCATGACGACCACAGTCATAATGCTGCACAGGACACCGCTGGTGAACCCACGTCTATGACCAATAACAATTCGGAAGTTTCAATACCATCCGAGCCTACGCGCGCATATAAGGCCATACTACTTACCGCAGGCTTTCTTATGATATTCCAGGTCATCGGTGTCAACTCTATCTACGGCATTTTCCAGGTGCACCGTCTCGCAATTTCCGTTGTTCCATCTACTAATTACTCAACTAAATCCGAACGACTACAGGAATTCTACACGTCCGATGCTAGCAACATCGTCGACGCAAAAGACCAAGACGCGCTCGTGTCCTTTGTCGGGACCCTTGGCACAGGTCTGACCTGGAGCGGAAGCATATTCGTGAACCCGCTCATCGCACGGGTGAAGCATATACAACTCGTAATGATCTCCGGTGTGCTCACCATGAGCCTCGGGATCTTGCTCGCGAGTTTCAGCACGAAGGTAATGTCAATCTCACTGTACCTCTTCCCCCGACAAATCGTACTCAAATCCTTCCTTAACGTATGAAGCTCTGGCATCTCTTCATCACGCAAGCCCTAATGTACGGCATCGGCTCCTCCCTATTCTACTTCCCCATCCTCTCCCTCATACCCCTGTACTTTGACCGCCACCGCGGTTTTGCAGTGGGGTTTGTGCTCTCCGGCGCCGGGATAGGCGGTCTGATTTTGTCGCCTGTAATGCATGCACTGATCACGAACCTCGGTATCGGATGGGCCTTGAGGATCCTCGGATTGTGGAACCTCGCTATAGGCATTCCTATTGCCCTTGTGGTCAAGCGTCCGCCGGGGTCAACCTCCGGGAGAGGTAATACAAGGCTACCCATGAATGTGGCGAAGCGGGGAACGTTCCTCTGGCAGGTAGGCGCGAGCACGTACATCACTGACGTTTGACTTACCCATCCACTACGTTTCCAGGCACTGGGAGCATTCCTCCAAGCTGGCGGGAACATCGTGCCCACATATTTCCTGACCACATACTCCGTATCGGTGCTCTCATACTCCTCCGCCACAGGTAGTGTCCTCCTAGCCATCAACAACGTCGTCAACAGCGTCGCGCGTGTTAGCATGGGCATCCTCGCCGACAAAGTCGGACGGCAGAACACCATGATCGTTAGCGTACGTTCCCTCTCCCCTCCCCTCTCATCTCTCATCACCTCTTCACCGCTCACGTCGCCGTGCCATTGAATAGATCCTGCTCTCCGGCATCTGCGTCTTCGCCCTCTGGTACGACGCCGCCCGAACACGTTTCATCGCCTTCGTCGTCTTCTACGGCGTCCTCGCAGGGGGCTACAACGCCCTGCTCCCCACGACGATCGCAGAAGTATACGGCGTGCAACACTACTCGAGCGTCAACGGCTTCATCTACTTCATCCGCGGGATGGGCGCGTTATTCGGTGCGCCGCTCGCTGGTGTTATATTGGGGCATTCGTCGAGGGGGTATGTGCCGTCGCGTGGAAGTGGGTTGGGGATGGGCGTGGGCGTGGAGGTGAAGATGTTGCAGGAGAAGTATAACCATATTGTGGTGTATGATGGGACGATTTTGTTGGCGGCCGGGGCGTGCGTTGCGTATGTGAGGTGGTCGGATGCGGTCCATAAAGGAAAGTGGAGCTGGAAGGCATAAATGTACGCGACTTACTGGAAACTGTATTTTTATTTTTGCACAAGCGTTTCGTGGGACGTACCTGCTGTCGTAGGGAGTTCAACGCAAGTGCACACAAGGGTAAGAATTTGATGGTGTATCCATTATCCAAAAAATTACGAAAATGAGAACCCAGAGATACAGCAAAAATCCCGCCAATGTTGTGAAACTAGATGACTGGTAGATGGAGAGATATGAATGCGATGATGGAACGAAAATGATTCTAATAGTAATCCGTGATGAGGGAATGACGTCCTCTGACATTGATGAAAGAGTACTGTAAAAAGACAGGTGAGTAGATGTTCAAGCATGACCATGGGAGAAGATACACACCTCTGCAGTATCCGGCAACGACTTCAGATGGCTAACCTTCGGTAGGTTCGCCTCCGTCCAGAATGGCCTCAACCCCGCCTTCTCCAGCAACTCCCACCACTGGTTAAACCTCTCAAACACACCATCCGCATCCCACGCATGAATCTCAATCTCCATCTGTCCAACAGGCAGCACAGGCCCGTCCGGGAGCGTATACGGCCTCAAAAACGCTTCAAGGACCGAGAACTCCGACTGCTCGATGTCGATCTTGAGGATATCGATGAACGTGTGCCCGTTCTGCGCCATGAGCGCGTCGATCGTGTATTCCGGCGGGTTATCGTACGCCTTGTTCACGCTCGAGGCTTTGTACGGGAAGAAATGCGCCTTCGCGCTCAGCTCGGGCACGTGCGCGACCTGCGGGCCCCACTGCGACACGCTGAAGTCGTACCCCCAGATCTGGCAGTTCGGCGCGCGCCCCAGGAGCGCAGCCTCGAACGACGAGTCCTCGTTCACGCCGAACGAATACACGTTGCAGGGCGTACGCTGTGTTGCTAGCCGCTCGATCCCGCACATCCATTTGCCACCGTCGCCTAGGTTTCCGACGCGCTGGATGCGGTGCGGGCAGTTGAAACCGGCAATGTAGAAGTCCCCTGTTGATCAGATATGTCAAAGGACGTGAGCGGTTGTGTCGGGCGGTGAAAAGACGCGTAGGCTTACAAAGTACGTAGTAAATCTCGCCGGGAGGCCAGCTACACGTCGCAGAACGCGAGTCAGATACAATGCAAGCAAGAACGAGGACGAGTGTACTCACGAGTCGATGACTTTAGGATCAGGGCCGTATGCTCGTATCATCTCCTGGCGGTCAAGCAGTATTTGCTGGTAATTGGCCTCTTCCCGTGCCACAAATTCGTCGAGGGACATACCGCCACGGAATCTTGTAGGCAGATAGTCAGATATTCTCCGCAATGAAGGCGACTCCCATGGTGCTATGAGCAGCAATGCGCTGGTTGCCAGAAATACGAAGAGTAGCGTTATGTAGCGAGGGTTTCTTTGGAAGATGCTGTTGCGAATCATTATGGTGGCGGCCGTCTCTTAGCTGGCCCAATACGTCCTAAGAGCTTGGAGGAGGTGGAGGGGAGGTAATAGGTTGTAAGAAAAAGAGTATCGAAGGCAGATAAAGGAATGTGTAGATATGTCGGAAACAAGAACAGGATGCGAGGCGGGCATGCTTTCCCGCTGGAACTGCCAGCCACCATTTCGCTATGCGAATGTGTCATTCCGCGATCGGGAATCTGGCGCCGGAAACAAGATTTCGGCAGAATGGTCACCGTACCTGCTCAAGAGCGCGGGGGGGACACGTTGAGACAGGTTACGAGGCCGACCGAGATACATCCTGAACACGTTCGGGCTCACGACGGTCTGTGTCGACGAATAGCGCCGTTTTACGGTCAAGATCACACTGCGCTTGCAAGATTAGACGAAGAGGAGACATCACGATTTGACCTGTGGGGACTGATAGACTCGCCGAAGACGTAGTTGCAGGAGTTCTGCTCTCAAGAACGCGAGGATGAACGACAACTACCTCGCTTAGTCAGCCATCGCATCCTTATCTGGCCAAACGGATCGTAGCCTGAAGTCAGCCACGAAGATCTCCCGTGACGCAGTTCAAGAGCGGGGCACACGGTTCCGTGACATTAGGACATCAGTGTGCAAGCCTCATGATCAACACCAGCGTACAGTCGCGTCCGCTGTACAGCCCGACATTGGCCCGTATGTCAAAAAGAGTCTCCGGTATGAGGACCTGACCATGTCCTTTGGCTCGTGAATACTGTGATTAGCGTGATTCGGAACCGTTTCTGTAGCTCACATACGCACACTACGCACACATGCTTCACGCCTCAGTAACTGAATACAATGTTCACGAGGTGGAATACGAATATGAGTGATAAACTACTAGAAATAAAGAAGTTGCAGAAAGTACGGACAAATCGAATGATGCAAGAGCATGATAAACAGTGCTAATACCGAACTAACACAAGATAGATGGCACACACAAGATGATGACGATTACAATAAACACAACATGATCCACGTCCACGTCCACGCACAACACGGGCCCCGCAACGGATGGACGTTATAGGTCGTCCTCGCGGTCCCACCGACTGATCTTCCCCAACGGTTTCCAGTAATACCGCTTGTACTTCATCGTCTCGCTCCGCTTGCCAGGCCCGCGCATCATGCTCTTCACGAGCGTCGCCCGGTCCTGGTCGACGTCTTTCTCAGGCATGTAGTACCACTGCGCGCGCTGGGCAGACTTCGTGCGTGCAATCTCGTACAGCAACGCCTTGGACGGGTTCGACGACTTTGAGGTGCTCGTCAAGAGACATTTCTTCTTCGACTTGGTATCTGAGTCTGAGGCGGAGGATTCGACGCGGCCGAATACGCCTGTCTCGAAGTGGCCTGCTGCGAGGATGTATGTGAGCAGCTGGATCCAGTCGCGTTTGTTGAGAGGGCTGGTGTCCTCCTCGATCTCCGCGTTATCGGCCTCTCCATCCTCTAACGCTGAACTGTCTCCCGGAACTGGAAGTCGTCTGTTCATGGTTTTCAGCGCCGGACGTGCGCGAGCGAGAGCGTCCCAGAGAGTGGCAGCTGACTGACTAGTAGCTCGAGCAGTTGCCAAAGTCTCAATGATCATGCCTTCCAGCTCACGAACGGGCAGCGGTGAGATAGCAGCCCAATCCGGACCGACAGGAGCCTTGGACGGTTTACTGCTCTTCGAACGTGCGCGCGAAGACTTCGGATGTTCTATTTCGCGCTGCGACGTTGACGGAGATGGCGAACGCGACCCTGCAGTGGACAATGGTGGAGACGTAGCGCGGCGCGTAGTCTGTTTGCGACGTTTCGGCTGAGGTTTCGGAAGGTCCTCTTCGTCGGGTGGCACTGAAGAAGCGGGGAGTTGCGTAGCATCGTGCTGTTGTTCCTCTTCCGTGTCACTGCCCATATGCGATGCTCCCGGAGTTCTCTTCGCAGTCGAACCCTGGGCCCCACCATTTCCCTTCCCAGAAGCTTTACCCCGGCGGACAGCGCCTCTCCCGCGCACCGCATAGTTCGCGACCGCTCTCTCGCCCTGCTCGCCCTCGCTCTCTTCGTCCTCTGCGCCAGAATTTTCCCCAGCTTCCGAAGACGTGTATATAGCCGCACTGCGCCCGAGTCTGATCTTCTTGCGATCTGTGAGATCTGTCGAGTTCTGAACGCTCTTCCTCTTCTTGACCTTGTCGGAACGTCTCCCGACATCCTTCTGCTCGGTATCGCTTGCAGCACTGCTGGAAGGCACCATCCGGGGTAAGACGTCGGGTAGACGCTGAGTCACAATAGGGGGTGAAGAGAGTTCTGAAAGGGGCGACGACGGCGCGGTGTGAATGTGCGCGTCGTACATCTCAACATCGACGTTCTCCGCTTTCAAATGGACGGTCGCATGAGTCATCGTCATGGACGAGACGGGAGATGGGGTGCGCAATTGGGGAGTAGACGCAGACGGAACGAGAGTGGGTGCAACAGACGGACTGGGCGAGTGAGTAATACTAGCACTTGGGGTTCCGCGCTGGGAAGTTGCCTGTGGAGATGGAGAAATTGGACGAGGTGTGATGGCCGGGTGAATAACCTAATCGGGGCCCAAGTGAGCTTGATATCAGTGTCTGCGGGGGTGCGTTGAATGCATACCTCATCAACTTGCATACTTTCACTGCCCTCGCTACCAACTTCCAAAGGATTCCCAACACATTCAGGTGTCAAAGGTGTGGGTAGCTGTAGTGGATGGCTGACACCCTCCTCCGCAGGGACTTGCGAAAGCTCACGAGGCTTAACTGAAGCGTCCCGTTCCGGTTGAGCATGTTCAGTGGGAGTTCTCTCCCTCAGTGCTTTCGCCGCAGACCTCATGGGACTAGATGGGGGGCTTGACAGCGGTGAACTCGCTCGCACATGTTCCAGTTCTTCTGTCTCGAGGTTGGAGACGGGTGGGATCGCAATGGGCGTACGTTCACGCATGACCGGTGAAGGAGGGGCGCTGGGTGGTAACGACGAAGCCGTCCGCGCCGACTTCGCTGGAGAACTCAATGGGCTGGAGAATGGGGAGCTCGGAGGAAGGCTGTCATCCCTCCTCCTCGACGTGCCATCTTCGGTGGCAGCCTTACGGGTAGGTGCAGGTGGTGGGTACAGGCTTTCCCTCAGTGGACTGGAAACCCGCTCCTCTTGATCTCTATGAGGACTGGTGTCAGCTTCGGATGCGAAGCTGGAGGAAGTAGGTGGAGGGCGTTCAGGGGATACAGACGGCTGTGGTGAACTGAGCAGATCCAATAGTGTCGGCCGCTCTTTCCTTCTGCGTTCTCTGACCTGAGAATCACTTCGAGACGAACTGGTGGCAATAGACCCGACGGGGATGCTAGGGGTCCTCTGCAGGGGTTGAGATTGCTGCTGTTGGCGTTGAGGAAGGGGTTGCGCCATCTCCAGCTCTGGGCTTGACATCGGCGGGGTAGGGAGCATATCCTCCGCGCGTTTCTTCCCGTCTCTCACCGACAATCTCCCCGCTGGCCTATCTGTGTTACGCTCTCTCTCCCTGCCGACCCTCTCCTCATGCAAGCTGTCGCCTTCCTTCCCTCCCATCAAAAGGTTCTTGAGACTCGGTATCTTCTGGCTGGGAGGAACCGCCGGCATATCTGGGACATGAGGTCTATCCCGTTCGGCACTGGTGGAGAACGATACCCGTCTCCTGACAGGCGAGAACGCAAACGCATCGTCGACGTCGTCAGCAGCATCATACCCTTGTTCTCGATCAGCATAAGACATGTCGTCATCGTGATCTGGTATATGGTCCAGCAAGGTTGAAGATGCTATCGATGACGCGGTACGAGGTGGTAGAGAAGCAGGATAAGGTGAATATCTCGCGCTAGACTCGCGGAATGACTGAGAATATGACGCAGCATAAGATGGGTGGGATGTATCATCGTTGATGGGCGAGTCTGGAGGGAAAGGAGAGGGACGAGATGGATACGAAAATGGCGATGACTGCGTCCGGCGATGGTGTTGATATTGAGCAGCTTTCGAAGGACTGGATATCGGGACCATAGACTGACGCGATCGAGGATGTGGAGGAAGATAGGTAGACTGAGTCGCCATGTACGATCGAACAGAATACGAAGCTGAAATCGGGATAAACATGTGTTAGCGTACAATGAGGGAAACCGCAGGTGAGAAGAGTAAATTTGTACGCAGAAGGTTGTGCAACCTTCCAAACTTCTACTGATGCAAAAATGTATTCGGCGCTCCGCCAGCAGCCTCGGTTAATCAGCCCAACATGTTTGGGCATTGATCGAATGCCTATGTCACGTCCAGATTCAATCACATCTCCGAACCACGGAACGCCTGCCAGGCACATCCCCAGACCGCTGCATTTGCTTCAGAGACCCTCGAGGTCCTTCCAGCCTGCTGCAGACTCCATCGTGAAAATGGCTGAGTACAGTGGGGCTTTGCCCGGGCTTCCGGCTCATTCCAGCATTATGAATACTATCATGTGCCACACGGGATTGGGAAGGGAAACTCGACCGCGGAGGGAATAGCAATGGTGCTACCCCTTCGAAAGCTGCCTGCTCAACCTGTAGACAAATTGAGAGCATCGAGAGTGGAGCCGAAGGTCAGATGTCGGGGCGGGAGTTTCCTCGGAGCCTCATGACCGTGTGCAGAACCGGGGGTTGCGACGGACGCAGTCCACGTATACCCTCCCGAGACGCAAGTTGGATAGCAAGAATAATCTGCGACCACGAAAGTGCTGAAGTTGGCAAGACTTACCTGCCTCATGGGTACCAGATGTATGTACATCCCTGTGCAATGATGCCTCGTGACCAAATCCACGGCTTGGTCGGGTAGCATTGTGATGCGAGATAGCGAGTGTCGAATCCCTCCCAATCGTCTTGTATCCCCAACCAAGGTCGGGCGGCGATGCTGAAATAGGAGACGAAGATATCGGGCGGCGATACGATGATCGTTCCCCATGCAGTGGCGGCGACGATGACATAAAACTTGAGGTCGAGCCGCCGCGGTAGAGCTCCTCGCGGACCTCGCGAGCGTGTCCTGAGAAGCTGGAGGAGAGAGGTCTTGATTGCAAGTAGTCGGTTGTATCCAGGCTGCCATGACCATAAGCATAGGCCCGCTGGCTGGACGCGATCTCGTGATCGACAACTTTTGACTCAAGCGCGTTAGGGATTGATATGGACGTCGAGCGAGCATAGGGCAAACTGGAACCAGAGTCGATGTCAGCGCGTCGAGCCATAGACCGTGCGGAAGGCTTCGAGTACAGATGAGAAGTATAGTCCACAGGGTGAGACGAGGTTACAGGTGAGGACGAACAAGACGAGCTCGCCGCCGGCGCATGGCGGGTAAAGGCTGAAGTCGAGTATGGGTTTCTCTGAGACGCGCCAGAAGAGGAATAATCATTAGATGTTCGCAGAGAATGTTCGCTTTTTCGCTCCCTCGAGTAGTACGCCATCGCGACGGGATCCTCGATAGTGTGGTCGCCGCGGTCGATGTCGTTGAGAGCAAAGAGCGATAGCAGAGAGGTCACGTCTTGTCACTGTCCACGTGCGGAAACGGTTGACTTGCTTGGCACTATTTGCCCAGATTCAGATCAGGATCATGCGCTTAAGTAACGGAAGACCGATTGCCTTCGCTGCGCCACAACGCTTCCAGTTCCCGCACTCTGGCTTGGCTCACCACTCTAAATATGACCGCACGTCCAATATACGGCTGACCTGTCCAAGTAGCTCCTGACTCAAGGATGTAAATAAGACTTCGTCGTATCTCACGGCTATGCTATCGGCGTAGTGAATTAAGGTGAAGAAAGTCAATTCACCTCCATTTCTCCTCTTATATGGATAGCGTGAGTTCAGGAGGACCTCATTGGGTTCCCATCTCACTAGCGTAAATTCGCCAACACCTAGTTTAATACCTCCATGTTTCTAGGCACATTGAATGCACCCGCGTATCATACGTTACACAGGCCGTTTGTTGGTCATGATATGTGTGGCGGAAGGTTCTGGGAGTGGATGGGACTCAAAGGATGGGAAGACTCCGGTTGTTGGGAAGCCGTCGAGGCTATCATTTGTTAGGCACCGAGAATCAAGCCACCGTCCGACTTTGAATGAAAGAATCATTCGTTCTCTTGATCCCCAGTTCCCCGCACTCGATCGAGATGTCGGTGTAAATTGTATCAAAAGCAATAATCCAATTCAACAAAGTTACAGAGCACATACACACACAGCGTCCGATAAATGGTTCAAGATGGGATGCAGAACTGATAAACTAGATGGTTCAGGTAAATACGAAAGATGACAAGCAATTTGATGGTTTCAGGTATCAGTCATAACTGGCCTGGAAAGGGTCAGGACCTTGCAACATTGTGACATAAAACGGGTAACTCACATAAATGCAACGCCTATGGTCGTGGAGGTGGGGCATATCGTCTATCGTCTCTCGGATAACCCGGCCGACCATACGGCCCAGGAGAGCGAGGCGGCTGAGGCCTTGCAAGTGGATCGCGGTGATCGTACGGAGGATAGTCTGGTCTGCTAGGATATCCACGTTCCCGCGGTCTATCGCTCTGTGCTGCGGCTGGTCCTGCACCATGAGGATATTCAGGACGATCGTCGTAATAAGGCGGCGCGGTAGGTCGCGGGGGTGGTACGTAGTCTCTTGCGACTTCATGGCCGGGAGGGGGCGGGTAGTAGGCAGGGCCGTAGTTGTCATCCCTCGCGCGCTTCAATGGTGGTTGCATGTCTTCCATGCCTGAGCGACGAGGGGGACTGGGACTTCGAGGATGAACCCGGGTTGGTGGACCCTGGGCAGGAGCAGTCTCCGGATACCGGGGACGATCGTATGCGCGGTCATCCCCAGTATAGTTATCCGATAGTCGTGCCGTCAATGGTCGACTTTCGTACGGGCGCGCAGGTTGACTGTCCCCGGGAGGATAAGCAGCTACACGCCGCTCACGCTCCTCCCGTGTCTCCCAGCTTGGACCAACTGGCTCGCGTTCTGGGTATCGAGGGTGATCCCTCTCGAATTCACGCTCTCGCCCCACAGTCCGGTCTCGCTCCCAGTTGCGTCGTTCCCAATCTTCATAGCTGACTCTGCCGTCCTCGTGCCAATCTCTGCCATATGCAGCATGTGGGACAGCAGCGTCCAGAGGATGTCTTGGAGGATACGCTTCAGTAGTAGGTGACCAGCGCGGTTCAGGACGAGTGAAAGGAGGCGGCGACGGGCGACGATAACTTTGAGGCGCAGGGCGGTCGGCATAACGAGGAGCATCCAACTCCATCGCTTCTGGTCTACGCTCTTTGGACCTCTCTCGCTCATATCTGTCTGGATATGTGCCACGATCTATAGGGCGATACTCAGCACGGCGAGGTGATATCGTACCACCACGAGGCTTGAAGGCAGCGGGTGCCTCGTCTCGTGAAAGTGACATCGGACGGGTGGCTGTATAGTTAAGTCGCGCAGGAGGTGCGGCGGTGCTGGGCGGAGCAGGCGGTCTGTCGGTAGCAGGCGGAGGGACGAAACGATCACTAGCCACAGGGCGGCCGCGCTCTTCGGGTCGTTGAGCAACAGGGGGCGGACGGCTTGCCTCGATCGCTGGACCGCGCACGTCGGTGGGTCTAGTATTGCTTGCAGTGGTTTCAGCAACCTTCACGCTACTGGGCTGTTCTGGCAGCGTTCGGCGTGTAGTTTCGTCGACGGGGGGCGCTGGAGTGTGATGTTCCGATGGAGCCACAGGCACAGGGCGACTTACTCTGTCCTCGTTCCTTCGTGGTATAGTTATATCTGGGGGTCTGGAGGTGAGTCTTTCTTGCAAAGAGGGCGGACGTGTTATTCTATCTTCTAGAGGACGTTGCGGGCGGGAAGGGCCACTGCGATCGTCTTGAGATACTGCAGGACGTACAGCGATATTCGCGGAATCGTTCTCAACCGAGGAGTTGTACACAGGCCTCGAAGCATATTCTTCAGAACCTCTTACATTGCGATCAGAGCTTGACACAGGGCCAGGTGGTCGCTGTCGATCTATAGAAACAGGAGGCGGTGGCCTGCGGTCAGCAGAGACTACAGTTGGTGGATTCATAGTCTGAGAAGGCGCAGAAGGTCTAGCTTCGTCAAGAGACGCTGCTTGCCTTGGTCCCTGGCTTCGGTCCAGAGTAGACGCTGTAGATGAGGAATTGACAGGTCGACGGTCTTCCACAGGTGGCTTGCTAGGAGTTGCTGAAATCGTATGCGTGTCGTTATCTTGCCTAGGTGGTCGTTCCGAGAGCGTGGCAGGGGCGGTAGGCCTACGATCACTAGCAGGTGGTTTGATGGCACGATTTTCATCAGTCATTGGAGGTGGCCGGTCATCTGGTGGTGGCCTTGTGCGATCATGAGCCTCACGTTCGTCCGTAGAAGACATACGAGGTTGATATGACCGATCATTAGCGAGAGGGCGAGGAGCACGGTAGTCAAACGATCGCTCTTCAGTCAAAGGCCGAGGACCACGAGTATCCAGCGAGCTTTCCACTGGGGGTATTCTTCCGTCCCGGGATTCGAAAGAGCGCTCCTCAGCTAGAGGGCGTGGTGGACGGCCGTCAGCGGAGGGAGTATCAACCGGGCGTACAGCAGGCAAGACAGTGGAATCAACTGAAGACTTAGAGTCCCAGCGTCGGAGAGGATCAGTAGTCCTGTCGTCGCGGCGAGGCTCATAGTGACGCTGATCAGGAGGGGGACGGCGACTGTCGGGGTATCTATACCTGTCATCGTCCCGACGATCAACATAGCGACTCCCAGGGCCCATTCGTCTGTCTCTATCTCTTTCCCAGTCTCTGTCGCGGTCCCTATCACGTTCTCGATCCTTGTCCCGCTCATTATCTCGAGGGAAGCGAAGGCCAGGTCGGTGACTGTCGCCGTTCCCGTAGCGTGACTCGCCATTGAGCCGCCCATTGGCATCATACTTGTCGCTGTTGTATTTTGGGCCTTTGGGATCGTCCTGTGAAGTACCAGGCCTGTGCGACCACTCTGTAGATCCTCGGATTTCACCCTTGCTGTCGTGACCACCCTTGGAAGGAATTTCCCCGATGGAGGTTTCAGTGCCAGACCTACTGAGGCCACGACTGTCGTACTTGGGAGGCCCGAAGGATCCTGACGATTCAAGACGCGATACACGATGAGGATCCAGACCGATAAGTGGTGTGTTGAGACCAGGAGGGTCCATATCGATAGACTTATTGGCTTGATCTACAGGCTCTAGAGACAGACTAGGGGCCCCGCCAGTGCTCTAAAATAACGATTCAGCTTGGGATGAATGACAGACCGTAGCTGGTGAAGCACTTTACTGATACCAGCGTATGACTGATCTTGCGGTTTACGAATGTCACTAACGCTGGCAGTAGAATCTGAACGTTCGTGTCGCCCGTTCTGAGGCTGTGTGGTGGGGATTTGTTCCGGATGCGGGGGTACGCGCGAGGTTTTATGAGGTCCAAGATACACGCTTTCCAGGGCACGGGGTTGAGGAGCCGGCTTGAAGTACTCATGTTGGTTGTTTTTAATGGTCTCCTTAAGTCTCTCAAGAACTTCCAGGTCGTTCTGCGCAGCGGGAATGCTATAGAGGCTAGTTGGTGTTTGCTGCTGGCTGAAAGATTGCGTTGACATTGTAGCAGAGCTAGGAGGATAGCCGAAATATGGCTGAAAGCTAGGAGTCATCGAGAAAGTAGGCGAGAGTGTCGCAGAGGGACCAGCGGCTGAAGAAGCGACTGAAAACGGGGAGGATGTGAGGTTGGGGTGTGGTTCCTCTGAGGCCATAAACGAGCCTTCAGGACCTTCAGTGAGCGTAGTAACTGTTCGCTCGCGGTTCAAATGATTCCCCCGGCCCTTGCGTTTTTTATTTTGCCTTGTCGACATTCGGCTGTCAACAGCCTTTGGGTCGTGTTTGCCCTCCGAACCCGCCCGTATCGGTTCGTCAACCCACGCTGACAACCGCCTATCGAGTGACACGAGGCCCAGGCTGATGAGATGCGTCTGAGCTCTCAAGGAAATCAGGCAAAACGAGCAAAGCGCAGAAGGCAAGCAAGAGAGCAAACGACAAGAGGCGGTCGGAAGCAAAAGCGATTCGAATGCGATGGATCCCAGTATAGGGGCGCTTACGCATTCGATAAGCTGTGCGACGGCAGAGAAATGTTGGCGGCTGGCAAAGCTATAACCAGGACACAACCGTGTACCTACTGAATCCATATAGTATTATACCACTAAGCAATATATCCCTGGTCTAACATAGATATTTAATGAGCGGTGGGGGGCAAGGACTACTTTTTGAGAGACTCCGAGCATCTACGGGGTTAGTATAGCGTAAGCTGCGCTTAGACATAGTTAGAGAACCAAGGAATAAGAGTCTGAGCCAATGTATAACTGAAAACAAGCTTGGGGCCCACGACGAGAATCTAGATGGACATGATCAGGGATATACACCTGCGGAGAACAGATCAATACACACCTTCGGTGTGAGGCCCTTGAATAAAGCACCAGCACCCTCATTCTTGACCAGTTCTTTGATGACAGTTACCCCGCTAACTTTCTGTTCGAAATTAGCGTTCTGGATACGTGTCTTAATGGTATCCAGAGGGGCTGCTACTGTGATCGACGCAACGGCACCAGCAATAGAAGCCACAAAGTTCTGCGACCAGGTTGCCTTGTGGTAGTCGGTAATGCCAAAGAGGTAGTCTTTAGTAACTGCAGAGGCACCAAAGAGCTGCAAGTATTCTATGAGCCCGGGGAGCCTTTACATAACGCCGAACTCAAACGTACCGCGAAGCTGCCTGGCGCATTGCGAGCGACTGTCCATCCCCAACCCCTGTAGAGTGTGGTACCTTCCTCGAGTAATATTCTCCCAAAACCGCGGCCACGGAACGCTTCGGGGTTCACCTGACGCTTGATCTTCAGAGCATCCAAGGGAAGGAGAACAACCTCGCCAATGCCAGTCAGACTGTGAGAGGCTAAGCGCAATCCTGAAGAAATAATGGAAGATACGAACGCACCTTCCAGCCAGTGCCTGTGTCATGAGTTTGCCCTTTCGCTCTCCAAATGTGTTCGTGAATTCAGTCTTATAGTTCCTCGTGATGACGTCGTTGAAGTATGGTTGGCCACCATATTTATATATACGTTGCGTGACCTTGTACCCAGCCGCATACCCAAGTCCAGGGAAGAGAGACAGCAGCCTACGGCCGAGAGGAGCTGTGGCATGTTCCCTGAAAATAATAGAGGATATTGACGAGGATGACACCTATGCTAGCACGTCAGATAGAGAGACATCGCTGAAACTTCGCTGCCCACCTTAGACTTATTGCTCATCAACCGCTTTGCGATCGTGTCAACAGGATGAAACACGACCAACTCGGCGATGCCTGTTTCTCACTGTGAGCAGTGACAGCAAACGAATGAAATTGACATACCTGACACCCCAGAGCCCAATATACGAGCACTGCCAGATTCAGAGCCTTTGACATTTATTGTCGGGGACATTTTGATAGTCTGACACGGGCACCGAGAGCACTGGCGGGAGAAGAGACGAGGAACGAGTCAAAGTAGTCAAAGCCAAGTTTTACGACAGGGCCAGAAATTACGCTTCAGTAACGCGCTTGGATCGGTTTGAATCGCACACAGTTCGATCGGCTGAAACGGGACCGGGGGTCCGACTCCTATTAATCCTCAGCCACTCCTTGCCTAAGCAGTCTCTCTTGCGGTCGAATATGCAACCCACCCGGTCGCCCATACCAGTGAGCAGAAGCTCAGTCATCAATTGTTACTGCTGATTCTGATGCAGGTTTTGGTTTAGGAGACGCTGTTGACTGTAGAATCATCAGTTAACGGATCTGGCCAATGGGATGTTACGACGCATATAGTGTGCAGTTCCGCGGGTCTTCAAGGAAAGGGGCTGACAGTGAGTCATGCTTAAAATGACGAATAAAATCCTCACTCAACGAGCAGTATAAGGTATAACAATGCAATTTCCTTCGTCAATAGTACACTTGCCCGCACTCTCCTAAGGCCGTCTCGGCAATGTCATTTCAGCACTGTGCATGAAACGCGACCCGAAAGCTCCAGGATGCAAGGCGTACAAAGAATAGGTATATACGCAATTCACGGAGTACACATTGCACCCGAGATGACCGCTTGTATGCAGGCAGGTCCCCTCTGCCACACAAGTCTACCAGGCTTGAGGTGGTATACCTTTGTTGCACGTACCTGGACCAGTTCATTGCACTTACAGCCGCAAAAGGCCTCCAAGATTTCGAATAAGGAGCTCCTTATTACCGCCCCACTGTCCAGCTGTGTCCTCTCCGTCACGTATACTGTTTTGTCCTGGGGACCCTAGCGCCCATTCCTAAGGTTTCCACCCGGTCCGTAAGCAACAGAGTTCTTTCATTTCTTCAATTGAATGATCTTTAATGACTCGAAGGCTTCCTCGTTCCAGGGTTGATTCACAGACAGAATTACTGCTACTACGCCGCCTTAACTCAGCTCTATTTTCGTTACGAGAACGGCGTCAGCGCGTAGAGGTCCTCTTTCAATGCGGAGGTTGCCTAGGCGTGAAGGTCTCACCGCCTTAGGTCGTACGGGCGACAAGTTCTAGAGTCTACACTAGCCCCGTGGTCGGATCCTTTGTCACGCAACGATGGCACCACGACTGCGTCTCCGTTAGGGTTCGACAGACCATCAACTTCGCAGTTCTATGTATTACAAGCAACAGAGTCCAGCGACGGTTTTCGCAGCGCGTTCAAGGCGTGTTTCCCAACCCTCGGCGGCTGGCATCCGAACGGACCTTGTCGTCCCCACTGTTTTGGCTCGACTTTCACAGGTTCCTCCGGTGATTCGGCTTTCTGGATTTCTAGACTTAGTAGCCCTATCGAGCATTGCTCCCAAAGTGCAATACGAGGCTACAGTGAAGATGCCGAGGGTCGACATGGTATATATTGGGCTTAATCGATCCGCCTAACCACAACTTCGGCGAAATACAAAGGCTGCTCCACGCGAATTGGCGGACGTCAAGTTTCTAGACTTGCGGATACCAGATACTCCTCTCGTCTGCGTCATTTACAAAGCAGATAAGTGGATAGGTGGCTTGTAGGACTTCATTTCGGCATGCACCTCTGCCCAGATGGCTGCCCTTAGTCCCCTGACACCGTCATCAATCAGTGCAGCACAATGGCGACTCGCAGGGACCAGTGCGTCTGCTATCGTAGCACCAGCTGACTACTTATCCGGAGTCATTCGGCAGCCTCGCGCTGCCTGGGGTTTCCAGACGGAACTCTGGACGATGGCCGCATTGACCCTGGTTTTCAGGCGCAACATGAACAAATTCCCTATCGTGGGCTCTCTACCGCCAAAACGCCGCGGGTCCTTGAGAGCTGATCACCTCTTTCTAGTTGTGAGTGTCGGACATGCTCCCGTATGAATGACCCCTTCCGCTTCTGCACCAGCGCATGGCCATCAGAACTGAGGCTAATCCTTTCATTCAAAGCAACCCCCTCCATTTTCAGCACTCCGAGAAGGTGCAGCTTTACAGAATTGCTGCGGTCGGTACGGATCCCCCACTTGCGATCAATCTATACACGAGAAGCGCCTAGAAGAGTCTGCGGAGACCTGCGCTAACCAGGCGTCTTTAGGGCAGGCTCATTTGCCTGATTGGTCGGGAACGTGGCGGCAACCCGAGAAATTTCTGAGGCGTGCGGTCGTGTCTCTCCGGCTCTGTCTTCCGCTCACTTTCAAGGCCTCGTGTGCAAGTGCCTATCTTGCCCCAGGGTGCTAGCGTTGCAAGTCACTCCCTTTACACCCCACTCTCCCGACACCCATGGCTCCCCCTCCGCCTCCTCCGCCGCCGCCTCCTCCGCCTCTGTGTTTGCCTTTCACGAAGAAGAAACAACCCAGACGGCTTACATACTCGGACAGAGAAGGCACTGAGTCGTACAACTCCAAGCGATCCAGCATCGGTCGTCTGGAGCGATCCAACTCCTCATCTGCAACTCTCACGTCAGCGGGAGAGAAGCTCACCTTCTCAACTGACAGTGAAAACTATTCTCTTGTACCCAACCTCCCCGAAGCACGCATCGACCGCCCTTTGCTCAAACGTGCCAACACCACAGCTACCAAAGTTGACAGAACAGGGTCGAAGAAATGGGGGCAAGGTTACGGCTGGACTCTTGGGAAGAAGGAGAAGCAGCGGGATATGGCGATCGAGCAGATGTACGACCGACCCCGAAATGACTCCCAAGACTCCCGTCCTCCCATGTACCAGTCGCCACGAGGCTCATCAAGCTCTCAGCCTGCTGCAGATGCCTACTATCCGCCTGAAAGCGAGATCCTGAGCTACACAGACCGCGTTGGCAACACGCCCATACGATCTGATACCTTCAGGTCAAAGTCTAGCTCCGCAAGCAAACAGAGCAAGCTGTCGGGTCAGAGCAAGTTCAGCGAACGTCCGACACTGTATCCATCTGAATCCTCGAGCACTCTGGTTGGGTCGTCGCTGGATCGAAAGATACGCGACGTCGATCCTCGTAGCCAAGCCAAATTTGACACGACTGAGCGGCTCGATGCACTCAGAGAACTCATGGCTAAGCACGAGCTTGAATACTAGTGAGTCGTGTTTTTCATCTCATCAATATTGGCTAACATTGCGTAGTATTATTCCCACTGAGGATGCTCACGGTTCGGAATACGTAGCTATTAATGACAAGCGACGGGAATGGATATCCGGGTATGTACATCAGAGACCTCAATAGTTCCCAGCACATGCTTACTTATAGATGCAGCTTCACAGGCTCCTCTGCAGTTGCTATCGTGTCACGCTCACGTGCTTACATGGCGGTTGACTCTCGGTATTGGATCCAGGCTAAGCGGGAACTCGACAGTAATTGGTCTATCATCAAGCAGGGCTCTGTCGACGGACCGTCAGATTGGATTGAGTGGCTCGAAGCTCAAGTCAAGGACTGTCGGGTGGGCATAGATGCGCGCATGCTCTCGTACGAGAAAGCTACCCGGCTGAATGGGCTACTGCAACCCAAGAATGCGAAGCTCTTCTACCCGCCACAGAACCTGGTCGATCTCATCTGGAAAGAGAAACCGCCACGTTCCCGCGAACCTGTCTTTGTGCAGCCGCTGAAGCTAGCCGGTACGGAAGCTGGTGCCAAGATTGCGAAGTTGCGCGCATGGATCAAGGCTCAACCTCCGTCGGTGCCGAGTTACTCGAAAGGCCCGCCGACGGCTACACAGATCCAGGAAGCCACACTCATCTCCAACTTGAGTTCAATAGGTAAGCTCTCTAACTCATTGTGCTACTGTACAACATGCTGATGGATGTATCCGCCAGCTTGGCTCCTCAACCTGCGTGGCGACGACATCCCGTTCAACCCCGTTTTCCACTCCTACCTTTTCATTTCATCCGAATTGGCAGTATTATTTATCGAGGATGCGAAAGTCACTGAGGAAGTCCAAGGCTACTTGGCATCCATCGGTGTCTCCAGACGGGATTACAACGACGTCTGGACCTTCCTCCGTAAGAAAGAGTGGGGCCAAGGAAGGGTAAGGCTTTCCGCATGTTAGTTACCCGAACATGTTTTTCTGACTTCTGGTTTTGCAGGTCATCATTTCGCCACAGACATCTTACGCCATATCCCTGATGCTGACTAGCTATCATTACACCGTCCTGCCCTCGGTTATCGAGGAATGGAAGGCTATCAAGAATGATGCTGAGATTGCCGGCATGAGAGCTGCCTACATTCGCGATGGTGCTGCATTCGTCAAGTGGCTCGCTTGGTTGGAGTACAAGATCGGCCAGGGCTACGACATCACTGAGTACGAGGCTGCGTGGAGACTTACAGAGTTCCGTCGTAAAGGAAAGAACTATGTTGGGCTCGCGTACGAGAATATCTCTGCTAGTGGGAAGAATGCTGGTGAGTACATCTCCCGGAACACATCAAGAAGACGATGTATTGATTTCATGCACAGCCCTGCCCCATTACGTTCCTCGCAAAGCGGACGAGGTCATGCTCAGTCGTGATGAACCCTACCTCAAGTGAGTAGCGCATGCCGTACCACCTTGAGAGAAAACATTGACCATCGATCGCAGTGATTCGGGAGGCCAGTACCTCGATGGTACATGCGATACGACTAGAACGATCCACTTCGGCCGGCCAACGGAAGAACAATGTGAAGCCTTCACAAGAGTGCTTCAGGGGCACGTACGTCCGAACTAGTCCTGCTCTGTGACGAGACGCTGACGTGCAGCTGAACGTTTAGATCGCCATCGATTCTGCTATATTCCCCGAAGGCACCTCTGGCGCCCAGCTAGATGTTCTCGCTCGCAAGGCCTTGTGGCAAGATGGGCTCAATTATATGGTAAGTCCATTCGACTGATATATTGATCAATCATTCTAAATACGTGTGCAGCACGGCACTGGCCACGGCTTCGGCTCTTTCCTCAACGTTCACGAGGGACCTCACGGCTTCAGCAGCAGTGTTTCCCTGCAGCCTGGTCATGTCATCACCAACGAGCCTGGCTTCTGTGAGTTACTCCTCCCCTACTCGTGCATATCACAAGACTGATTGTGTTACAGACAAGGAGAAACACTGGGGTATTCGCATTGAGTCCGCGTTGTTGGTCAGGCGTGTCACCGTACGTGTCTGTCTCGCCTCTTTCGCACTAATGAACTGACGTAAAACTTTCGGTCTGCAGACCAAGCGCGAATTCAACGGTGATATCTGGCTAGGGTTCGAGCGTCTCACTTGCGTGCCCATACAGGCGAAGATGGTCAACGATTCCATGCTCACGAAGGAAGAGCGCAAATGGCTGAAGGTAATTACCTGATTCGGCATCTGCCCAGGGCTCAGCTGACGGTACTATATCATTCCAGGACCACAATAAACGCTGCCTGGACATTCTCGAGCCCTTCTTGAGGGACGACAAGCGCGCTCTCAAGTGGCTCCAGCGCGAAGCGCAGCGTGGCATCGGCATGGCAAAGCCTGTCCCTGGCGGCGTCACAATAGACTGGCAGTAGACACCTCGCACACCTCGCAGCTCTGGCTTGCGCTCTTACGTCCCCCACTCCCACACCACTATCTCTGGTCACCATGTCCTGTTCCACACATCTCGAACACCTCTACCACGATCTCTGGTTTACCCATGTTTTATTCCGCCCGCGTCTCCTCCTCCCTGTACTGTTGTCTCTTCAATCTAGCTTATAGCCTCAAGGGTCATACATGCGACACTCTGACTCTTCATTCGCCCTCTGGATCTTCTCTCTATCCTTTAACATATTCTGCCACCACATAGTGTACTGCCCCCTCCTTTCTTTCTGATTTATTGCTCCCATCTTGGATTGCGCTTTCTCGGTTTCCCATTCACTCGTTCTGTGCTCGATTGTGGTTTTTCTAAACTACAGTTATTGATTGTAACATGCTATAGCTAGAGACATTTACGGTGTCGACCATCCGATGTATCACTTACGTAGGTCAGTGATGGAACTCATGGAATAGATGGTGGATTCGAATTCGAAGTCGACGCGTGCATGCAGGTTCCCGGTTAAGAATACATCTCTGTACGGTACATGTTAAAGTTGGTACCCCCAAAGCAGCGATAGAGTGTTCAGGTGGCAATTATAGGTATTGGCCTGTATCAAAGGTCCGGTGGTTAATGACGTGTGCATCGTCTCATGATAAACCGACGGAGCTCAAATGGGATCGTATGATAGCCTCTCCAACTGAAAGAATGTTTTCAGCAAGCGAGGTGTAGCAGCTAGGGTGGTGACGTACCGGTCACGATTATAGATTGCGTAGCTTTGATGTCCAACATCGACGTGAAATGCTACAAGCGAGCGTAAACATGCATGAGTACTGTAGTCACTGGGTACGTCGCGGTGCACGTCACGCACCGTGTAGAGCGCGCGGTTCGACACATCCCTGCGCTTGTGCGTCTGTATAAAGTGCGCCCGGAAGTACTCGGACACTTCCTCGTACGTATTTGGTCTGTCGCCGTATGACGAAATACTGTGTGCGCGGGGGACGCGGGTACGTAAGTAAGAAAAGCGGCCTCCGGGCGACGCGGGAGGGAAACCCACTATTTCCGGACTTTGATCCCTGCCTCGAGCTTCTTCTTCAGCAGGTCGGCCTGTATGTAGCAATATATGTCAGCACCGAGGCGGCAGGAACGCGCGGGAATGGGGGGGCTGGCCTTGTTAAGCATGAGGATTAGCGCGGCTTTGGAGAGCAGCTTGTTCTGGCATATCGCTGTGAACAACTGCAACGAGTCGTCGATCCTGTTTGTTCGCGGATCTTCGTCGAGGTACTGCACCCGTAACAGATGCGGAAGTAGCAGAAGTAGTCGTGTGTAAGCAAACATGTTCCAAGAAGCGCAAGAACGCAGGATCGCCCGTACCTGGTCGAATGCGCTCATGGGCGCGAGGAAGATGATAGCAGTGGCTGGAAAAGGGCAGATGAAGCAGAACGTGAGTATACATCCCGACGCTATTGATTAGGCCTTCTCCCGCATGAATTGAACCACTCGGCGGTGATACATTGTGGCGCAGAATACCGCGAGCGGGTCAGGTGATCATGAATATACAGCGGATGCTCACCGTCTTCGAAGTAAGGCACCCAGGCATGTCGCTATTCCGGACAACACGGGAAGAGCAGATGATGAATGTTCGGAACGGAGGGCACGCTCGGAATACGCGGGCTGCTCACCTGTCCTCTCTGATCATATGCAACGGCAGGTTAGTGGGTGACAAAACTCTATCGGATGGAAATGGGCTTACGGCTCCGCCTACGTCGTAGAGCAGCCAGTTGAAGTATCTTCCGCCGATGTCGATGTCGAACGAATGTTCGGTCACACCGAGGGTTTGGAGTCGCACATGCAAGATGTCCTCTGGCCACGTTGTGAGCGGTGTAATACGCGAGATCTGGCCGCATCTAGTTACCTGTGGACGGCATGTACTCTGCCGCAGCAATTCGTTCTATCTCATCTAGAAAGCTTTGCAAGCCAGGGCAACCGTCATTACCCCGGCTAATATGTAGCGATGCAACAGAACTCACAAGGAAGCAGACTCTTCCAGGCGGACCTTGTTCGTCGAGAGCAGTTTCCTGACGACGGGGTGCTGCCACAATTCCGCCACCTCCGCCCTCGTTTCGAGCAGCAGCTGCGCGACGAGCGACGCCGCGTCTGCCGGCCGCGCTGCACCCCCTCTTATGTCCGGCAGCGGCCAGGCACGGTTGGGCGTGATGAGCGTTTGCCAGCCCGCGCGCACGTACACGCCTGTACGTCCGCCACTGACGGTTATGCCGCCCGAGACCTCGGCTGCGAGGGCGTCCTTGTTTGCCACTAATGGGGCTAGCGTTGTGTAGAGGCTCTGCAGATCCGAGGGCCACGCGGCGCTCGCGACGATAGTGGCTGAGCTAGTGGAGGAACTCATTGAGAGCGAGGAGGGGCTTGTCACGGCGGTATCTGCGGTGGGAGGGGCTGGCACGGAGTATTGGCGGTCGAGCTCTTCGAATATCATCCGAAGAGCTTTCAGGATGTTCGAGTAGACTATCGGTCGCCAGGACGGTCGTTCTTTGTCCAACGTTTGGGACGCGTAGTATAGTTGGAATTGCTTCTGCAGCGTGGATTTGCCTGATTCCGCCTGCCCGAGGAGCATAACTGCGGTATCCGACACCAGTGAGTACTATGCGACCGACCGGCGACAACGACGCGATAAGTTCGGGTGAGCAACGTACCTTTGACCTCCTTCCCCTTCCTCTTCCTGCGCAACTCGCGTTCATGCTAAACCTGCGTCCAGTCCCTGCTCTTGCCAAAGTGTGCATAAATCGTCCACTTACACTCAAAGTTTGATCAATAGCATCGGATATCCGCCTCGACTCCTCGTCGCCTATCGGCGGGTGGTCGGTGTGCCATATCGAGTATTCAGCGTGCTCGAGCTCGAGGTCCCCGTTTTGGTGCATATCGGCAGGAGGGTGGGGTGACGCAGGGAGGGCGGAGGGGCAAGGACTCGCAGCCGGCAATGAGCACGCTTATAAAACATCTTGGACAGATATATTGTGACAGTGCAGGTGCCAATCCCACGAGCACAGTCGCGTTGATGATGAACCAGAAGAACTTGGGACATTGGGCGTCTGCTCCTACCCTGCGATCCCAGGCACAGCCGCTGATTGTCAGGCACTTTTAGCGTGCTCAGGCTTCTGGCGCGCCCGCTCACCCACTTTCGCCCCCATCCGACCATCCAACGGACCTTTGTAGCGCACCTCGCCTCGCCTCGTGTTGTACTACTAGCACAAATACAGCAGTTGACGGTCGCACGCACTGCAGCACTAGCAGCTCGTGACGTGTTCCCACAGAACGCGATGATCATTTTATTCCGTGATTTGCATTGCTCGCGTTCTGTTCTGCTTTGATTGCTCACCCTCGGTCCGCCGGAGCACAAGAACTCCTGGCGAGTCGGACAAAACTTCGTGGCACTTCTCCATACGGCGGCCATCTGCCAACAATACGTTACCCTCCCATCAGAGGTGGTGACACACTCATCGCATTCTGGCTTATTGGCGCAACATTCTAGCGTCGTTTCTTGTCTGAGAGATGCGCTGATATATCCTCCCCCACAATCCCGCACCTCCCGGAGTGAGATAACGCCACCACGGCAGCCCTGTTTCCCTCCCTAGAACAGCTCCCCAAAGGTAAACCACACGTCGCCTTTTGTCTCTCACGCACTGTTACTACCGCCCAACATCTCCACGCCGGTCGTATTACCATGTTCATTCGATCTATACAGTCAATGCGCACAATATCGTCCCCCATGACAGCGAAGGTGATGAGTGCGCTCGTCTTATGAAGCCGCAGTTCGGAGAGGGCAAGCTTTGGTTCATTATGCCGGGCTTACCATACGGGTAGTCCTTGCGTGCGGTCGCATTCTTCCTTGATCGACGCACAAGACCCTCAACTCCAGCTCTGATGTTTCTGATTAAGGTTCACACTACTGCCTGCACCGGTCTTTCTCCAAACACACATGTCTCATTGTAGCAATGATGCTCAATACCCCGCTTCCCACCTGCACGCGCCTCCATAGCGCACCGTTTTCTTCTTTGCACTGCCTATATCACAACCAATAAATCCGCCGAACCAGGCTCATTTCCGCCCCGTGTACGATTTCGATGGGACGTGATACCTTCTGTCTTCTGCTATAGAATCCTAAAATCCAATGATGCTTAGCAAGACACATAGCTAACTGGACATGCACTTACAGTATGACACCGGCCTTGCAGCCCCTGTCATCTGGAATGAAGTACGCTACCTGCCATATCGAGCCTTCGCTCATCCAAACGCGGGACCCACGCGATCGTTCGGCCCTCCCCGAACGCCTTTGATGCGGAAATCTGTACCATGGGCGCCTCCTTCATTTTTTCGAGCCGCACCTGAGTGAACGCGGACGGCGGCCTGTATCTCTCTTCCACTACTATCGACGGCGGCAACGGGATCCAGGACCTATTCATCCCAGTTCTGATCTCAACATAAACATCCTTGTATATCTAGCTATCTAACAGCAGCCGCAATGTCGACGAGCGGATTGAAGGCCATCGCGCCGGTGCCCACGGCGGCGGACTTCTTGGACATCGTCTTGTCCAAGACGCAGCGCAAGACACCCACTGTACGTGGCTGAGACATGATTATTGCAGGATGTAATGTTGAATGAACGTATTGCAGGTCATCCACAAAAACTTCAAAATCAGTCGTATACGAAACTTCTACATGCGCAAGGTCAAGTTCACACAGGACTCATTTGACGAAAAGCTCAGTGCGATCTTGGAGGAATTCCCCATGCTAGATGTCAGTCATCCCCCTGATGGCGTTTGTACCTGCAGGCTAATTGCTTTGCTGTTATGTAGGACCTGCATCCGTTCCTATCATCCCTCATGAACGTCCTTTACGACAAAAACCATTACAAGCTCGCCCTCGGTCAACTCCGCACAGCTAGACATCTTATCGACCAGGTCGCAAAGGATTATGTCCGTCTGCTTAAATTCGGAGACAGTTTGTACCGGTGTAAGCAGCTGAAGAAGGCTGCTCTCGGACGGTAAGAACCCCATCTGCCCTCGTAATTCTTGAACACAGTCTCATTATGATTGATACATGTAGAATGGCCACGATCATGCGCCGCCAAAAGGATCCCCTTGCCTACCTCGAGCAAGTCCGACAACATATCTCACGTCTCCCCAATATCGACCCCACCGCCCGCACACTCATCATCTGCGGCTACCCGAACGTCGGAAAGTCCTCGTTCATCAACAAGGTCACCCGCGCCGACGTCGACGTGCAGCCGTACGCTTTCACCACAAAATCGCTGTTCGTCGGACATCTCGACTACCGCTACATGCGGTGGCAGGTTATCGATACCCCTGGAATTTTGGACCATCCCCTCGAGGAGATGAACACTATTGAGATGCAAAGTATCACTGCTCTTGCGCATTTGAAGAGCTGTGTCCTGTACTTCATGGACTTGAGTGAACAGTGTGGGTACACAGTCGAGGCACAGGTATGTCAAAGCAGCATGGCTAGAATTAATATCGTGGATGCTGACCCTTTTTCCAGTGCAAGCTGTTCAACTCGATAAAACCCCTGTTCGCGAACAAGCCTGTCATGCTCGTCATGAACAAGATAGATGTCACTCGCCTGGAGGACCTGACCCCGGAGAACCGAGTACTCGTCGACGAGATCATCAACGGCGAGGGTGTGCTGAACGTCCAGGTATCATGTTACACAGACGAGGGTGTCATGGAGCTCAAGAACAAGGCCTGCGATGCCCTGCTCCAACACCGTGTCGACACAAAACTCAAGGGCAACAAGGTCAACTCCATCTTGAACCGTCTGCACGTCGCCCAGCCAAAAGCGCGCGATGAGATCGTCAGGGAGCCGTTCATTCCGGACTCAGTTAAGGAGAAGAAGAAGTATGATAGAGAGGACCCTGAGCGACGCAGGTTGGAGAGGGATATTGAGGCTGAGGAAGGTGGTGCTGGTGTTTACAACATCAACATGAAGAGTACGTATATGTCCTCTGTGTGCGCACGAAGGGATACTAATATTTGGACACAGAGAACTACGTCCTCTCCAACCCTGAGTGGAAGGAAGATACCATTCCTGAGATCTTGGACGGCAAGAACATCGCAGACTTCATTGATCCTGATATCATGGACAAACTTGAGGCTTTGGAACGTGAGGAAGAGAAGCTCGAGGCGGAAGGCTTCTACGATGACGAGGAGGACATGGTGCGTATGCCGTTGTTTCTTAGGTCTATCTACTAACATGGCGGTGTAGTGGAACTCTGAGGACGACAGAGATGCGGCGGACGCCAAGGTCTCCTTGCAAAAGAAGCTCGTCTCGCAGGGCACGAAGAAGGCGATGAAGAACCGCGCCCAGCTGCCCCGTACAGCCGGCCTCCGCACACTGAGCGAGATGACATCGGAGTTGACGAAAGCAGGTTTGGACCCGAGTCGGATCGAGGAGCGTGCCGGTATACTGGCGAAGGTGGCGGGCGCGAAGCGGAAGAGGGTGCGTGACGCGGACGCGGAGATGGACGTCGACGGTAGTGACGGTGACGGCGATGAGGCTGAGGGAGGCGACTGGATGGACGTCGACGATGGCGAGGAGAGGACGCCGAATAAGCGTGTAAAGGCGAACTCTGGGTCTGTTGTGCCCAAGAACCGCAGAGAACCGAAGACCAACCGACAGTTGGCTGGTATGCGCGACGATGCGGTGAGTTGTGTTCCCACTTCCCGCTGTGAGCACTGGACTAATCACGATGTGCGCGTTTTAGCAAGCTGCAAAAGCCGTCAAGCTCCGGAACTTGGGGCAGAGACCGCGCAATATGCACGCGAAGGCCGGAGAGGCCGACAGGGCTATCCGTGTCAAGATGGTCAGTACTCCCCTTGTGTCTGCATTAACAGGAATGCCAACGTGCTCATTTGTGTTGTTTTTAGCCCAAACATTTATTCGCCGGAAAGCGAGGAATGGGCAAGACAGACCGGAGATGATCTGTCTGCGTGCGTGCGTCTGGTGTATACTATCTGCTGTCCTGCTACGTCTACTCTTTTCGTTTCTGTTCAATGCATCTGTTTTCGGTCACTGAGCGTGGGTGGTATCTCCGTCAGACTCCCGCTGAGTGCGTGGGGAGGCCCTGCCTTACCGTCCCTTTGGCTGTCGCCTTCGCATCATGGTATATAGTCTCACACTTGTCATACCATGGGGCTTACACTGCGCGCGACGGCTACCCCGAAGTCGCTGTTGAACGACAGTCGGTGGGCGACGTTGTCGTTGTGTGGCTTGTATTCCGGCACAGAGATGTAGATCTCCATCACGTTCTCAATCACCTCCTCCCACCCTACTGACTGCAGAATGACCAGGCCGTCGTCCCCACAGCCATGTGTGTAGAATAAAGATGCCATGAGCAGTGCCTTCTCCTGGAATTGCTTTTGCTCTTGGAAGCCGCCCGTACAATAGGCCTTGGAGAACCATTCGTAACATTGCTGCGAGTCGCACTGTCAGGGATCAGGACGTGAAAGTAGACCATGTTACTTGCCTTGGGTCCAGCGCGACGTAAGGTGGAACGACCCCAGGCGTACCTCCTACCCTGATAATTCACGATGATATGGGGTACAGGCCAGTTTACATCTTGTTTAGGCTTGAAGGCTGTGAGGGCAACCCTCTCAATGACCATCAAACATAACACAAGCACGATAGAATAACGCACTGATTGGCGTACCGTTGCCCTGATCAGTCGAATTTGCGGCGGCCGCAGTTGCTTCGTATGTTTCGTTTGTGAAAGCGCTTTGTGTGGCGCGACTTGGAGGCCTGGAAGCGGGACCCGCACCAAGTATAGTGTTATCCTGCAAGTGACGTGGTGAAGACATTAGATATCAGCCTGCAAATCAACATCGTCAGCAGTGCATTCTATGAGGCAAATGGCAGCTTACTGGATCAGAGAGTAATCTGAGTGACACAAGGCTGCAATGCAAGTGACGATGAGGTTTCAGTGACGAGTAGTACAAGTGACGACGAGGCTGTAATGAGGTAGACACTACCTATCCATGGAGGAGAGTATTATATACTGGAGGTCACAGCCGCCAGAGTCAAATAAGCCTGTTTCCATCCTAGGGTGCGATGATATGATGGCTCGTCAAGGGGTATGAATAAATGGAATTCCAAGTACAAGTGCGAGTAGAGCCGTCGCCACAAACAAACAACAAGGGGTACATCGTGAGTGGCGGGCCATGACAACGTTCCTTGTCCATGAGAATAACCGCAATGCCATTACGTTACAAAACGAGAGCTGTCAAAAAACCGTACACCAACCACGACGAGAACAATACCAACGTCCTTACACCGGGAACTGGAAGTCGTCCTCAACAGCGAAGTCGACAAGGTCAAATTGGAGAACATCATCATCCAGTGCCTTGACCGGGGCAGCTGCCGTCGCATGTTGCGCGCTAGGTGTGGCGCGAGCACTACCCTGTCGTGCAGGTGCGATGGGACGACCCTTCGACGGATTGATGACGGTCCGGGGAGGTACTACGGAGGGCTTCGTGGCCATTCGCGAGCCAGTCGCAGATGTTGGCCGAATAGATTGTGAAGCAACCTGACGCGTTGTAGGGGCGCGTATCCCGACACTGGTTGCAGGCCGCTTGATCTGGGCCATGGCAGGCTGGGGAGCTGCTGTTTGTCGAACGGCCGTAGATCGTGATGCGCCTACAGGATTAGCTGTGGTGGATCGTGTAGTACGAATAGGAGCAGCCGTCTTTTCCTTTGCGGCTGGTAGAGTTTTGATGGTTGAGCGAGTAGCTGGCCTTGGTGCTGGTTGAACACGAGTCAGAATTGCACGACCTGCCGCCTTCTTCGCATTGTCCATGGGTTGTGAGCGAAGCGCTGTGGCTCTCGGCTCGGATCGCGTAGGCGGTGTTGGTGAGCGGCGAAACATATCATCGTCCACTAAACACTATGAGTACGTTACCATCCCCCCATTCAAACGATCGACACACACCTAGTTCCGGCAAATCTAAGCGATGGATCGTAAACCCACCGCTTTCCTCCAAGAGCGCTTTGGTGTCAATTACGGTCTCGATATCGGCAGCATAGTAGCGATCAGCGCTGTCGTCGTACAGACCGCGGTATTCCATATTCAACAATGTTCGTCCCACAACCTTGTAGTCTGGCAGGTCAAACAATGGCTCGAAAGGTTGCTCTGCATAACTGAGTTTAGTGTCACATTAGATCATGCATAAGTACTCACCAGGAACTTTCGGAGGCATATACTCTATTTCGTCATAGTCAGCCTCTGTATCCTCGGCATCGTCAACTTCGGCTTGAATATGAGCATCGACGTCACCATCGCTGACGTCCCAATGATTTCCCTGTGTCTGCGGGGTCTGGAACTTCTTGCTTGCACTCCTGGGAAGGCGCATGCTCTTCCGCCGCGCCGACGGCAAGAATAAATTCCCCGGTGTCTTCGCTAGCGAATCGTCGAGCAGCGCAAGCTTGGCCATTTTGGCAGTCTGTGGTGCCGGAGTTTGTAACGCTTGCGCCTGTCGGTTAGGGAAAGGCGTCTTGTCTCCAAGAGGTCGGGTGATGACCACAGTTGGTTTAACCGTTTGAGATCCTTTCTTCCGCGCTGTTATCTCATTGTAAGTTCCATATAATAGAATGAAGTAGAAGCCTTGACTTACGAGACGTGTGGCCTTGTGGCGTACGTAACGGCACCGCTTTCCCTTTGCCGTTGACAGTCATAGACCCGCGGTACACCGCGTTTTCTTGGAGTGTTCCACGATTCTTGAGCAGCCCTTTTGCAGGTGTTCTGGTAAAGACATGCGACGCCCCATCTTCGTGTAACGATAACGGTCTTGAGCTAAGCATGGCGGACTCGAGTGGCAGAGAGACCTATGGCTGCTCGGAACAAGTTCAACGAGGTTGATTTCGCTGGAGACGCAGGTGACAGGCGCCGAAACGCGCCCACGTGATCTCATTTAGTTGCCGAGGAGCGTGTCTGCAGAACAGCCTCGTTCTTCGTGTTTTCAGGGTCGTCATTTTCTGGTACTATGATATTAGGGTTTAGAAGGCCTGCAGGACGCAGGTATAGCGGGCGTGCGCCGGTGATAAATGCGAGGTGCGCGAGATCCACGGTATTTTATTTTATTCGCAGGGTGATGTACTCGCGAGTGGCATTCGGTCTCAGATAAACTCTTTGAGTGGACGTATACTCCCTCAAAGCGGTTCTCATCCTAGTACCCCCACTATGGAGTGGCCTTTTACCGCCGACTTGTACTATCCCGACTATGATCTGTTCTATGACCATGGGTTGCTCGATGGTATTATTGGTGGTACCCTCGCGTTTGAGGAAGAAACACGCCAAGAATATGTGCCACCACCGGCAGTGACCTCTACGCTGGACCCGCCGACAACCCAACCCGAGCAACCTTCTACAGGCCCGACACGCTCCTCTCCTGGTGAGTGAAGGTCGGGAATATGGCCCTGTTTTCTCTCATTGTTCTATAGGGATCTCGTCGTATTTGACACCTCCCGCTCTACTCAAGACAAATACTTCTCCAAAAAAGCGGCAAATGAACGGAGTGATAACCAAGATCGCCTGCCTCTTTTGCAGGCGACGGAAGATCAAGTGCGGTGGTCCCAAGGGCGAGAATGGCGGTGCCTGCCAGTCAGTCCCAGCCCTTTATTCTCCGCATTGGTACTGAATTTTACCCAGATCGTGCGTGCGTTACAAGCAGCACTGTATCTTTCCTTCAACTTCGTATCGTGGAAGGCGAGATAAAAAGATACTGGAGCAGACCACTTCATGAAGGTTTGGCTATCCAACACCGGTCTCCCCAATCTGTTCAATAGCCTCCAACAGGATTGTAGATTATAATTTCTTGGTATAAACCTCGGACAAAGGGGTCGGCTTGTTAAATACTTCTTGGAGCCCCCACTTCTTGTTATGAGCCTCGCACAACGTTCACGAGCATATATACATTACACCGCACAGCCAATATAATACACCTTACGTGCTTTTATGAATACGAGTGAGATAGAAGGAAGATTACGATAGCATGATGTAAATCGAGAAAACACAAAACAGACAACTTAGATACAAAGCACGATCGACAACACCTCAGCGACTCCGTCCTGGCTTTGCTGGAGATTGAAGACGAGTGGACCGTCTCACCCTGGGTGAGCCGTCAGCAATCTCCTGAGGATCATCAACCACAGGGCGATTCGTCTTACCACCGCGCCCGCGACCCCGTCCCCGCTGTGCTCTCATGGGAGTCTCCTGTACCTCCTCGGCGTCCCTGCCCCTCCTAGCTGCCCTCGTTACTCGCGGCGCGCTCATGCCGCCCATCGCCTCGTCCTCTCCCTCCTCTTCCTCCATGGGTTGCAACGGAGACTCCGGATGATCGTCCGCCTTGCGCTTCCGCGGACGGCTGGTGTGGCTGAAGAAGTGGGCATCAGCGCGTTGCTGTTCAAGCCGCGCATGCTCGATCATCTCGGCCGTGGGTTCGACGGCTTCGCCCTTTTCGCGGGCCTCGTCGATCACTTTGCGACGGCGCTGTATGGGACGGTCGTATTGAGAACCACCTGGAAAGGCACCAGGCATCGGTTGGGGAGCGGAAGGAGGAGGGGAGTCCAAATTCATGGACATACTGTCAGACAGAGGCTCTCGCATGGAAACATCGCGCATGATGGTAGCCGCGGCAGAAATCTCTTCCCGGGGTATTTGGGACGGAGTGGGGTCCGGATGACATGAGGCAAGCCAAGGATGGTTGAGGGCGTCGGTCAACGTCATACGTTTAAGCGGGTCTTCCTCAAGGAGACTTTTGACGAAGTGCAGAGCTAGAGCGCTGTGAGAGAGGTAGATAAGGGAGAAGAGACTGACTCACCTTCCTCGCTGACACCCTCGTCGATCAATGTAGACCACACGACTTTACGCTCCATAATCTTGACCCGAACGTCGTTCGTGTAGCTAGGCTCGACGAATGGAGTTGAGCCGGTCATCCTGTAATAGACTAAGTATGCGTGCCTGGAGAAAGAAGAGTGAAACGCCGTACATAGAAAAAACGATAACGCCAACACTCCAGCTGTCGACAACATGTTGGTATCCTTCACCTCCGTTCTGTGTAACAACTTCGGGGGCAAGATAGCTTGGAGTACCACACATAGTCTGAGAGATGTTTATATTAGTTGGGCATACGATGGTTGAAGTAGTTAATCATACACGGAGCATGGTCAAGCTGTCAACAGCCTTTGCGAGGCCGAAGTCGGCAACCTTGACTTGAGGAGGGTCATCTGTCGTCAATAGCACATTCTCCGGCTTCAGGTCACGATGAGCAATCCCCTCGCTGTGAATATACTGAGGCAGCGGTGAGCTATTTACCCCGGTACGGAAGGACAGACACTCACGGCAAGAGCATCGCAGAGCTGATACGTTATATGGCGGGCCTCGCTCTCGGCTAGGTATTGTAAGTGAGAGATATCGTAAAGCCGAACAAGGTTCACTCACTCAGGGAGTTTCTCTTCAGGATGTACTCCAGCAAATCACCGCCCGGCACCCATTCAAGGACGATGTCTATACGTATGTCAGGACTACGTAACTTGCTACACAAAGCACGGTGAACGTACTGATGTAATGCTCTTCGTAGAACACCTCTTTCAACTGGCAGATATTGGGATGCTTCAGCCGTTCAAGGATCTTGACCTCCTTCTGCAGAGTGATGGTAGGTTCCGGCTTCGAACGAGTGCCGCTTTCGTCAACTTGTGCCATACTGGCTGCGGCTTTGAGCTGGTTGGCTGGTAACATCTTCACGGCATACCACTGGCCGGTCTCCTTGCTCATGGCCTTCATGACGGTGGCATATGAACCCTTGCCTAGCTCTTCCGTCACATTGTAGTGAGCGTGTAGTCCTTCGGTTGGAGGTCCGGCAGCAAGATGGCGGTAGATGAAGCCTGGACGACCCGTAAGGATGAGTACGAAGTCATCGAAGTATTCAAGGAACATACGATAATCCTCCCGCGATCCTGGTTGAGGTTGCGGAGTCCCAAACGCAATCTCATTTCCTTCCCTCAACACGCCGAACCGACCCTTGCCAATCCGCTCTCCATTGATCTGCATTGATAGGTTATGAAGCTGTACAAAGAAGACCACTGCATAGCACTCACGTAGGTGCCATTACTGGACATATCGAGCACGGAAACAGTCGCATTTCTCTTGTCCTGGCCATCCCATGATATAGTACAGTGTTGGTTACCTGTACAATGAGTCAGCGCATTGTCCTGGCCGAGCCCATCCGACATTGTCGCGCCATCTAATGAGATGGCTACGACGCCACATCGCCACCGTCGAGGAAAGCGCACTCACTAATCTTCATGCCAGGTAGAATGAGGTCGTTCCCAAAGGCAGGATTCTCGTTCCTGCCTACTTTGTATGTCGGTCTCATCCTCGAGAAGTCGACGCGAATCAGCTCTGGGCTGCACGGAATGAGGAAGCCCCATAAATGAGAGTCTACCGATACTTGCTGGTCTTGCGAGGACATTTGAGTAGCTTGCTGTGTTTGCTGAGTAGATTGGGTCGCGCCGCCGCCATCTAAGGGTATTCCGTCGCTGTCGGGGAGGCTCATTGGGGGTGGCATGGCGGCCATGGTGATCGTATGTGTTGTGAATCGAACAGGATGCGTTGAGAGAAACCAGCGCCGGTATAGGCTGGCCTACTAAAGGCCTTTATATCGGATTTCTAGATGCTGACACGAGGAAACACGCGTCCCACGACTGGAGAGGGCTGTGCCAAAATGGCCACAACAGCAAATGCCAGAGTCAAAAGCAAAGTCAAAGATGCGTGGCCGCCACCACCACTGGCCGTATCAATGGCTAAAATCAAAAGATTGGGATGCGTGAGGCGGGTAGAGCGCAGACAGCGGACAGGCAAGAACAAATGGCAAAGTCCAAGACACGGAGACTAGAGCACCTTCAAATGGTGGAACAGGTTGTGGTGGACGTTAGGCGCAAGTGAGCGGACGCGGTACCGCTACCTGCCATGGCGGGATCAACGATCATAAACCGTATGATTTACCTTGTGCTTATCTGTCGCGCGCGCTGCGGCCAAAGTCTGAACAATGACTCTTGATAGTGGTATTCAATCCGACCGATACTAATATACACAGCCATAACATAACTAGCTCGCGGGGTTTACTACAAAGCGGTCATAGTGTAATCCATTCCTGCCGCAACGAAACTGAACTCGTAGGCTGATTCAGAGATATCAGTACATGAATCCGCAACAACTGAGCAGAGATCGACAAACGCACCGACACAATCTGCGCCCTCATCCCCAGCAAAGGATATTCTTTGCCCATGTTTGATCTCGTAGACTGTATTCTCTGCCGGAAGAGGCTTGAGTTCGTGGTGATTCACCTGAGATAAACGTGACGGCGGCTCAGATTAGCTGAGAGGGTATTTCCGGTGTGTGGTGGCGTACGTACCCAAGTAGAGTTTGTCCTGCTCAGTTGTGTGACTCGGATAAGTGCTCCGTTCTCGTCTTCCTGGCCGTTCCAGGTAATGCTGCAGTGCATCCTGCCTGGGTGACAATCATGCTATCCTGACGTCGAACCTCAGATTAAAGGGCAGGACTTACTGACGCGAACGTCCTCGATACCAATAAAGTTCGGAAGTCCAGTTTTCTTTGGGTCGCCCCGTCCGATTATGTATTCGCGCTGCCGGCGATGCAGCTCGATGCAGCTACCAGAGCTGCTCACAAGATAGCCCCATAGTCCTGCTTTCACGGCTGCTCTGTTAACATAAGATGGCTGGACCACGATCTGTGTAGCTGGAAATTGATAGTCATCCTGGTCTGCTTCGTGCATAGCATGGTCTGACATAGTAGCGGAAATGGTGATATCGCGGTGAAGAGTGGGTAAGTCGACTGGGTGATAGTGATGAATGAAGATTCTTCAGCTAGCATGCAAGTTCTTATATAGAGGATCTGACAAAGAACAGTGGCAGCCACATCGTGAACGTCATCTGACAATCAGAAGAGTACTCACATGAAAGTTGAATGCATATGAAAGAGCTCTCACGAGCGCGCTCCTGTACAGCAATACCAAGTGTATCAGCAGAGCACTATTGGGCAGAGATGAACATTTCGAGAGGAAGCTCTTTCACGTTGGTCAAAATGCGCGAAGTCGTCGGAGCAGAAGACAAGACATCGGAGTCGACATAACGCGAGTGTCACATGCACGTGACTGTGATGATCGCGACTCGCGTCGCGACACGCTCATTTAGCAAACTTATGCCATTCCATCCGTCACGCAGTATCGTGATCATGTTCGGTAGCTCACGCGGGCTGGGTCGATTAACTATAATGTACAATAAAACAATCCTCGATAGTGCAGCTTCGCGACCCCCAGCCAATCGACGTCAAGACGTTTCAGACGTTCATTCCTTCCACGACAGTACAGGGCAAAACGTGGATATCGAGGCATGCCGCAGCCCAAGCACATATAGATCTTTGAAGAACATTCTCTTATTGTCGAACATGATAAACATGTCTTTGTCATCATCATCCTACAAGCAAACCAAGGTGGGTTAGTGTATTGCGATCAGAGCTACTGTATGAACATACCGTGTACTGTGTGGCTTTAAATTTCTTCCACACGAGCCGGGCTACAGCTTTTGCCACCCTGGACAGCGGAGGCGGTTTTTCAGGTACTTTACTCCCGGGCTTGAGCTTGGGCCTAAAATCAAAACCCAGCGTGAAGTCATCTGCGTTGGCTTCTGACCACTATAAGCACGGCATCAGAAACTTAGTATCATTCGTTGGCCTCAGCATTATACTAACCTTGATATTGAATCTTAACTGCTGTGCAATTCTAGGTTCAAACGCAGGGCAAGAAGCGTGTTCCAGCGCATCAAATCTTTCGTTAATCGCGTCAATAAGAGAAAATCCCAGCCGGCCGTGTGAGTAGAATTTGATTATGCCCTGAGGCGTGAAGTCGAGCTTTGCGTTCTTTACCACTATCTGAGGTAGCGGAAGCCGCACGCCATGGCGGTCAGGGCGTTCCTGGCGGGTACCGTGTAAGGTACATGCTTTCACATACTATCTGAGGTTCTTACTCACATCGGTACTGTTATTTCCTGACGTCAATAAACGAGTACTCGATGTTTGCCCCCAGTGAGGGGAATACTGTAGAGCTTATTGTCAGCCCAGATGTCAAATCATAGGGCTGACCGCTATCTGCACACACATGTAGCAACTGTGGCGCTATACTAGTTACTTGAGACTGAGACTGGTGGGCTTGCGCTGGCTCAATAATTCTACGATTCTGCACTTCACTGAGCCATGCGGCGATAGGATTTGGCGAGCCTACGTCGCTGCCAGACTGCTATAGAGTGATGATGGTCGCTCAGTAGAGTACTGGTAGCTGTGGCAAATTGCGCGCTTACAATGAAATTGGGGTGGTTTTCCTCGCTGTACATTGTAGCTAACGCAAGATGCAGAGCTTGACGAGGTTGTGGTTGTAGAAGAAGAGAGGAGAGGAGAGCTGCGCGGAAATTTATACACTACAAGGTGTGGCCGTGGCCGTGGCCATGGCCATGGCCATGGCCCGGCTGTCATGGATATTCCAGGTATGGGCCACAGGTATTCTTCTTCGTCAAGGGAAGGTGAACAGGGGACAGCCCATCGCCGAGTTGTGAATACCTATGAGAGACTCTGTTATGGTGAAGTCTATGCGTGAAGACCTTGTCATCGTTCAATCTCGTAGATACAAACGATGACTTACCAATTGACCAGAGACTCTAAATCAGCGGCATCGTCCAATAGACCTCTACCCCGGGTGACACCCACAGCAGCGGAATGCCCGTAGCGGTTGTCAGGCCTTGGCTCGCTCATGCCCGGAGACGCAGGCAGGAGACTTGGGCTCATTGCGAATGGAGCGCTTCCGTTTCCGTTCGCAGGGTCTGTAAGCAGGACTAACTTGACACATATTCCCGTATGTCTGACAAAAGATACGAGGTTGTTAAATCAAGCCCAACGAGAAGAATCTCTGGATACTCACCATCAGAGTGTACGTGGCAATACTAACCTAACGAGCGGTGAGAATGAACTTACCTCGTAGATAAGAGCCTCATCTGAAACACCATTCCAGTCCTTGCAAGCACTGAGCTTTAGTCTCTCAGACTGGTTATCACATAACAGATGTTTATTGGGGAAGCGGTGGTCAAGGTCCTCGAGGTGATAACTTGACGCCGTCGCGTCGCAGCTGTCCTTCAACACGCTACACGTGACCGTGACGCCCCATGTAGCGATTTCGCCTTAAGACCTTGCGACATTCAAGCATCGAACCAGACAAGAGAATTGCGCAACCGCCTTCTCCAAGGTCCGCTACAAACTCTCAGTGAAATGCAAAAGTATGATACATTTATCGGCAGTACCCATCTACTCGACACATTATTTTCTATGCTACTAGCTATGTGGTAATCATCACGTCGTACAATCGTCAACTAGAAAGAAAGAAACGTCGTAACGATCCGTCTAGTCTACGTCCATCTCCGGAGGTCCGTTGTCCTGCGCCTCGCCGGCCGGCGGCTGCTCAGGCTGAGTCTCCGGCTTGGGAGTCTCCTGGCCGCTCTTCGGGGTGTCGGCGCCCTCGACCTTTGGCGGCTTGGGCTTGGGCTTGGTGAGGATGGGTGTGGCGAGGTAGATGATCTCATCCTTCTTCTTCAGGATCTCCGCGCTCGTCAGGACGGGGTCGACGTTCTTCGGTCGCTCCGACTGGCGGGCGATCTGGTCCTCGAGCCACTTCTGTACGGTCGCACACTTCTCGATGACCGTCTGCTTGTCCTTAGCGTCAATGTGCGCGTACTTCTCGTCCTCTGACGAGGCCTGCGATAGGTAGAGGTTAAGCGTCTCGCGCAACTGGCTGATGTTCTTCGAGCGGTCCTCGGCCTCCCTGTATCGCAGAGTGATGGGGTCACCGAGAACCTTGAGGCCATCGAGCTTGCCAACGTATACAGACTTCGTGGCATCCTCTCCTTCCTCCGAGTATAGCCAGTCCTCGGCTTCTTGGAGAGCAGCAAGCAACTTCGTCTTCTCGTCCGGCTTGACATACTGTGCGTAGCGGTCGTCAAGCTTGCCGCGCATGTCGTAGATGTACTCCTCGAGGGCGTTTTTGCGATCCTAGTCGTAATGACGCGTGTCAGTCAAATACTGGAGACGGCAGGCCGAACAAATACAACTCACCTCGGTGTCCATGACGAGCTTGTCAGCAGCATGCATCTCGGCCTCTTGTTGCTTGTACTGGTCAAGTATTGACGAGTCCAAGCCTGTGGCCGCCCAGACGAAGGGAACAGGGTTCTTCTTCACAATCTTCTTCTTCTTCGGGGCCTCCTCGCCGTCGACAGCCATCGTCTCCTCCTTCTCCTCAATTTCCTCAGTATATGCGGACTCGAAGGAGACGATTCCGTGCAGGTTGAGACGTGTCCGGACTTTAACAACGGTAGAGTCGCCGTTCGGGTCCTGGGGCACGTCCTTCACGTTGAAGCGCGCCACCCAGGGGTTGATGCCTCCAGGCAGTGCCGAGGGTTCAGCGTACTCAGCAATAAGCTCGAACGCGTTTTTGCGGTAGAACGTGAGGACTTTGGTGGAGGGAAGGCTGTTGCCCTTGGGGAAGACAACGAGCTCGGTATCCTCATCGGGGTCATCAGGCTGTCTTTCCCACTTGACCTTGAGAGAGTAGTGGGTGATATCATGGATGGCAAAGTCGCGGACACGGAAGGTGGGTGAAAGCATGGCGCAAGCAAAGGTAGCGCCACGAGCAGCAGCTTCATCCTGGTTAAGGGTCGTCGAGAGGGTCTTGCCGGTGAAGACGGACTGGATCTTGGCACGGACAGCAGGAATACGAGTACCTCCACCGACGAGCTCGATTGCGTCGATCTGGTCGAGAGTCAGGCCCGATTCCTCCAGAGCCTGCTGGATGGGTGCAGGAATGCGTTCGAGGAGAGGCGTAAGGAGTTCCTCGTAGGCTTCACGGGTGAGACGGCTGGACGCATCGATGTCGTTCATGATTGATTCAACATTGAGAGGAGCCTCGGCGTTGGCAGAGAGCACCTTCTTGACTTTGTCACATCCAGCAGCAAGACGGAACATGGCTTTCGGGTTAGAAAGGACGTCAATCTTGTACTTGGTCTTGAACTCTTCGGCGAAGTGTTTCACAAGGACAAAGTCGATATCACGACCACCGACGTGACGGTCATACGCAGTGGCTTTCACGGTGAGTTGACCCTTCGAGAAAGCGACGACGGCTACTGAGAGAGACGAGTGGCCGACATCCACGAACACGACGTGCCGAGGGCTCTCTGCTTCGGGGAGGTCGGACTTCGTGATTCCGTAGCCGAGAGCAACAGCAGTAGTGTCGTTGATCAGGCGCAGAACATTGAGGTTTGCGATTTGCGCGGCGTCGAGAACAGCCCGTCGCTGCGAGTCGGTGTACCAGCCAGGAATAGCAATGACGACATCGCTGACTCCTGTCTTGAGTTCATTGGCAGCAATATCCCTCAGCTTGCCAAAGTAGGCTCCCGTGAGTTGCGTGGCTGAGAACGTGTGCTTCTCGCCAAGGTAGGTAACCTGGAAAAGACTCCGATCAGTATTTTCGCATGGCATGGGATAGTCAGAAAGCGCACCTGTGCGCCGACCGATCCCCCCACATCCACGAGTGTAGCATGAGTGAATTTCTTCTCGACCTGTTCGATCTCAGGGTCGGAGATTGTACGGCCAATAAGTCTCTTTAATGAACCGATGGTGTTACGGAAGTTGGAGATTTCAAGAGTCTTTGCGGATTCACCGAGCGACCGCTGCTTGAAACCGAAAGATACCAGTGATCTGTGGCGGACACAGATTAGTACAGTCGCAACAAACGCGATCAGTATGTTAGGCAGCTCACGGAGTCTGACGGTTGGAAACTTCATTGACAATAATATCAATTCCACGATGTCTTGCGACACCGATCTGAATAGACGAAGTGCACCACGGTCAGTATTTCGTATGTTTCGGCATTTACGATTCCGACGTACTTTGCTGTGAAGCGAACCAAAATCAACGCCGACGACGGCCATGGCTCTTGAGTGGTATTAGTCGTTTAAAGAGAGGGAACACAGTCGTGAAGGGAGGGACGGAGGCGAGGGATTTATGAGTGCGATGAGCGATGTAAGATCAGCCAGTTTCGAGCTTTTTACGCGCCCAAATTTTGGGCGTGACAATCTGTTCTATAACGTTCTCGCGATTTCTATGGCTGTTTCCAGCACCTTCCCTCCACGCCCCGTCCGCGTTGCTCCCTCGTGTCCACTCGTCGTCTGCGTGCATCGATGGGATGCTCGCCACGACGAGCGCAGGCCGTACGGCAGCAGCGGAGTGCAGATTCGCACCACGAAGAGCATTAAAGAGCCCGCGTGACTCTTCGTGACAAAACGCGTTTGATCAAGCGAAGTCGAATGCGAATGTGCATGTTTGAATTTACAACAGCACATGTTTATGTTTAGGACAATTGCTACTGTGATTATACTGCTCTGTTTTATATCTATACTTGACCGCCGGGTCCAACCGGCCCTGCGATGTTGGCTTGGGTCTCTATCGGCTTCATGGCAGGGAAGAGCAGCACTTCCTTGATATCTGCAACCATCGCGTGAGACAAGAGGATGATCACTCGGCAAAATGTAGAACGTACTTGTAGAGTTGGTCAAGAACATCACAAGACGATCGATACCAATGCCCCATCCACCAGTCGGAGGCAACCCGTGCTCGAGCCTGAGAGATATCGCGAGATCAGATATTGCCTAGACAATCGAAGAAGTATTACATACGCGTCAACGAAGGTCTCGTCTATGCCTTGAGCCTCATCGTCACCGGCCTCCTTCTGGCGAACCTGCTCCTCGAAGCGCAGGCGTTGCTCGAAGGGGTCGTTCAACTCCGTGTAGGCATTGCAGAACTCCTTGCCACACATGAAGCCTTCAAACCGCTCGCACAGACCTGGCCGCGAACGATGGTATTTGGCCAGGGGCGACATCACTTGTGGGTGGCCAACTGTGTAGTCGCGTGAGGAGATCGCGCGAGGTACAACCTAAAGCATGCGTACCAATGAAAGCAGGTGAAATGCAAAGAGGCTCAATGAATTCGCCAACGAGCTGACAGACTTGTGAGGATTGTTTCATGTAGCAATATTCGGTAATCTCACCTTGTCAAGGAGCCTCGCGTTTGTGCGCGGCTCGCTGCAGTCGACGTTGTGCTATTACCACATGAGCTTCAGGAAAAGAGATATACTTCAGGGAACCTCATACCTTCTTGCATAACTCGCGAAGGAACTGGTTCGCTTCGTCCGTGTGCAGAGTTTCGCCCGGAGGGAACTTGACACCAAGCTTCTCCTCCAGCGTTCCAATCATGTCGTACCGCTTCCACGGCCGTTGGAATTCAAGCTCATACACCTTGTCGCTGGTCTTGCCCTCCGGGTAGTATTTCAATGTTGTACTGCCACCCGTCAAACTCTTCACGAGCCCCTCAACCATACTCTCCGTCATGTCCATGAGGTCGTACATGTCCGCATAGGCCATATAGAATTCGCAGATCGTGAATTCGGGGTTGTGTGTGAGATCAATGCCTTCGTTACGGAACACACGGCCGATTTCGTACACACGATCCAGACCGCCTACCACAAGCTGCTTCAAGTATAGCTCTGGCGCGATACGAAGGAAGAGGTCGAGATCGAGGTCGTTATGATGTGTGACGAATGGCTTTGCCGTTGCACCACCGGCAATCATGCTCGTCATTGGTGTTTCTACTTCCAAGAAACCAAGGTTGTCCAAGAAACGTCGGATGTAGTTGATGATTTTACTGCGCGTGATGAAGATGCGACGGACGTCGTCAGATAGAATAAGGTCGAGATAGCGCTTTCGGTAACGGGTTTCTTGATCCTTGAGACCAAAGTGACCGGAGGGAAGTTGGTGTAGGTTCGGTGCAAGCAGTATCATTTGTGATGGAGAGATAGAAAGCTCGCCCTTTTGCGTGCGGGACGGTGTACCAATGACACCCACGATGTCACCGCGTCGGAAGTGTGCGTGGTCGGCCGTGAAGGTCTCCGGGTTCTGTGCATCTCTGAGGAATGATTGAGTATAAACACACAATTAAAACAGGTTTACTAACTGCTTCTGTGCCATGATCTGTACCTTCTTCCCCTCGGCGTGCAGGTCATAGAAACGTAGGCTTTGACCGGACAGTCGTACGTTGTGGATGCGACCTGCCAGGGCTTCAGTCTTGCCTTCCAGCTTCGTCCCTGGTGCGATCAGACCCTCTTCGTCATATTGCGCTATATAGTGTGGTACCGAGACGGTGACATCAAACTTGTGAGGGTAAGGGTAAGGATCTTTGGTCTCCTTGAGCTTTTGGATGTGCCTAGAGCGAAGCTCGAAATATTGCTACAGAGAGGTTAACACAGGCAGACTTAGATGAGGTAATTCGCGCACATTGGGGTTCAGCTCGGCTTCGTTAACAGCAGCCTCAGGCTTCGGAGGAGCAGTGGCCGCCTTTTCCGCCTTCTTGGAATCCTTCGCGCGCTGCTTTTCGCGACGCTTCAGCTCCCTGATCAATATATGTGAGTCCGTTCTCCTCTGAGTGCTCGCGCGACCTACTGCTTGGATATCATCTCGCCCGTTACCGGGTCTTTGTGCGTGCCTGTAGTCTCTGAGGCCATCGTGCGTAGTCTTGAGTAGGTTATCGGGCGCAATCTAGAATATCGAGGATATAGTACAGGTCTGAGAGGCGCATCTAATCGGAGCAGCCTCAGCATACAACTTTTTCGAGAATCTACGCACGAGTCACTGGCAGTTTGCGAAGTGACATGGGAATGTCACGGATTAGGTTGAAATATTTCCACGATAGATCCAGCACTGATTATCTTATTTCTTAGTCATAAGGTATTCAAGCTCCGCTTACGTCTCTGTATCCGCGGCGTCAATCCCGCCTCCTTGCTGACTTGCCTCTTGACGGCACTGCATCTCATAGACGTCCTCTTGTTCTACCTACGCGACCATGTCCTCTGACTACGAGAATTCAGACAACGAATACTTTGAGGATGATGATGAGATTATGAATGAGGACGATGGTGAGCTCTTCAAGGCAGATATAGCGTATGTGCTGATAAAGCATAGGGTCAGCGTCCGACATGGATGTTGACGGCTATGACGGCGGTTTCAAAGCTACAGGCAAAGGGAAGCTCAAGACGTATGAAGTAGAGCACGACTCGCTTAGCCAGGCTCAGATCAAGGATTTGATGAAGGTGGAAGTCGACTACATCAGTGGTCTATGTGGGGTTAACGTGAGCCACAGAACCGTGCAGTTACGCCGTGTCCTATATCGCTCATTTTTGCATCCTAGGCCGATATTGCCGGTGTGCTACTGCGCCACTTCGACTGGAATCGCGAGAAGCTGGTGGACAAGTACATGGACAACCCAGACGCGGTAAACAACGCTGCAGGAATAACGGTGCCACCCAAGCCAGCACCGTCAGCGAAGGTGGTCGACTCGCTAACGGGCCCGCGAAGATCGACGCGACGTACCACCTCGGAGACCGCCAAGCTGAGTAAGACTAAGACCATCATCGACCGGATTAGTCCACCAGTCGAAGAGCCCTACGTCTGCCCCATCTGCTGCGATGACAACCCGAAGGATCCTCGCGCACTCACTTGTGGTCACAAGTTCTGTAGCTCATGCTGGGGCGAGTACATCAGGACCAAGGTCCGCACTGAAGCCGAGCATTGGATCACCTGCATGAGCGAGGACTGTAACCTAGTGGCCACGACACCTTTCATCAAGACTGCTCTTGCTGACGATCCTGCTACCTTCGGACGCTACAAAGAATTACTCGTTCGACACTACGTTGCCTCGAACAGTAACCTGAAGTACTGCCCATACCCATCTTGCACATACACGGTCTCGTGCCCTTCCGCGTCTTCTAAATCCGCTCTGCAGACCATTGTGCCTATCGTCAACTGCGGTGCTTCTGACGCGCACAAGTTCTGCTTTGGTTGCAACATAGACGACGACCATCGACCGGTCGTGTGCGGAGTAGCCAAGATGTGGCTGCAGAAGTGTCAAGACGATAGTGAGACTGCTAACTGGATTAAGACGAACACGAAGGAGTGTAGCAAGTGCCAGAGCACTATAGAGAAGAACGGCGGCTGCAAGTACGTTTTCCTGATGAGCTTCTCCACATCCTTCCCAGACGCTCATAACGTTTCACAGCCACATGACGTGCAAGAAATGCAAGTACGAGTTCTGCTGGGTCTGCATGGGTGAGATTTCTCCTCGTATATAGCAGCGATAGATACTAATATTTCCCCAGGCCCCTGGACCGAACACGGCACCGCCTGGTACTCTTGCAATCGTTACGACGAGAAAGCCAGTATCGACGCTCGTGACGCGCAGTCAAAGAGCCGCGCCTCGTTGGAGCGCTACCTTCATGTGAGTGTCTATATTCAGCTTCCTCAGCATTGTGAAGCATCTGCTGACTCGGTTATTTGTAGTATTACAACCGCTGGGCTAACCACGAACAGTCGGCTAAGCTCTCTGTTGAGTTGTATGCTAAGACCGAGAAAAAGATGGAGGAAATGCAAATTACCTCCAATTTGACTTGGATTGAAGTACAATTTATGAAGAAGGCTGTCGACGAAGTCTCTAAGTGCCGTATGACTTTGAAATGGACGTACGCAATGGCGTACTACCTTGAGCTCGGTAACCAGAAAGAGCTGTTCGAAGACAACCAAAGGTACGCTAGCAGTGTAGGTAGCGTACGCCCTATATTGATCCCCAATTATATAGGGATCTTGAGCGCGCCGTTGAGGAGCTGTCTGAACTCATTGAGTCACCTCTTGACCCTGAGATCATCCGGTCGTTGCGTCAGAAAGTCACCGACAAGACTGTGAGCATAAATGGCCCGTTGGTACGAATAATCGAGCTAACTTCCGTACAGGTCTATGTCCAGAAGCGTAACGAGATTGTGCTAGAGGATACCGCCAAGGGCTTCTTGGAAGGACGATGGTCCTGGAACAGCAACGTAGATGGGCTCAACTGATCGTGCTTCCTGTGCCTCATCCTTTCCCTCGCCTCATGCTACTTGCACTCTACCATCAACACGTTTTCTCCCTTGCCCATCTGTACAGTTTCTCTATTCATCCATCGTATCTCCTTTCCTATCATCACCACGACTCACACTTCGCAATTAATGTTGTATTAACTACGTCGCTATCAATTATCAACTGTCGAATAGGATATGTATAAATTGCAGCCCTGCCTGTGCGCGACTGCCGACGACATGACTTGTGTAGCAGATGCTCTGTACTGTAAGAGCTTGCGGCTGCGGACCGGGTTGATCTGCGAGCGTCTACCGCCTTAGCGCATCCTCAGGCTGTCAGTTGGCTGTCACCGCCATCTTCACCACGAACCGCCATCATCATCATGACTACCGCCTCTCCGTTCGCACGCAGCACCATGTTCGACGAGGCACGCATTGGGGGGCGCGAGCAGACTGTACGTAGCCATGTCCCACCGACGCACACGACGAGCCACAAACATGCACAGTAACCTCGCTGCACCCAATTAGATCGAGGAGATGTACTCCGTACCTGAAAGCTTCCTGGAGATAGAAGTGCGCAACCCTCAAACGCATGGTTCGTGCGTGCTTTGTACGGTACTGCAATGTACTTGAGCGCTGACGGTATCTTCACTTGAAGGTTTCGGCCGCAAGATGTACACGGACTATGAGGTCGTATGCAAGGTCGGTCTTCGTTGTCCGTTTTACAAGTTCGTTTACTGCAGGGCTCATATTTTTGTCATAACTTAAGACCAACATTCCCGCCTTCAAACTTCGCCACTCTGTCGTACGAAGGCGATACTCCGATTTCGAAGCATTCCGAGATATCCTTGAACGCGAGTCAACGCGCGTGAACATCCCGCCACTCCCTGGGAAAGTATTCACAAACCGCTTCTCTGACGAGGTCATAGAGGGGCGAAGGGAAGGGCTGGAGCGATTTCTGACTATTGTTGCTGGGCACCCGTTGCTACAGGTATGCACCTATCTTTACCCTTCTTATCAGGACGAATGACGATAGGCTTGGCTTGGCTTAGACAGGCAGCAAAGTATTATGTGCCTTCCTACAGGATCCCGCTTGGGATAAAGCTCAGTGGGCTTGAGTAGTTGTTCGGTTCTTATGATTTACAACTGTCTACTGCGTTCAGTCGCGCGTCGTTCACAAGTATTCCTGCCCTGCAGGAGTGCCTCGCTATGTTTTGTATGTATTCTCTCTCTCTACAATGTTATTCGTTTTCTTCTGGAACAATATCTGGCATAAATTAACATGTCACACGATGATAATCCGAACATATGATGAGCCTATGCGTCGTGCGGTGGTTCGTGCTCGTGAACCACTATGTCCATCACGGATCTGAATGAGAGATTAAGTTTTGTTCGTACATCAATCGTCTGAGAACATACCTCAGGTGCATTGTATATCCAGTCTGGATGTCCGTGAGCGTGAGGGACTCTATCGAATGTACTCCTGGGGTCAACGCCAGGAAGTCCATCCTTACGGATTGGCAAGTGGAAGGCAGTAATGGCCTGTGCCCTGGGTTAGTGTTGCAATATGAACTGGAATGTGAAGATGCTCACCCAATCCTTACGCGATTTTCAGTAGGTATGATCCCAGGCTTCGTCATGACATCGTGGTGGTGCAGTCCGCCCAACAGCTTCTGTTCCTTCCGCTGCTCTCTCCTGTCTGGATAGCTGACCTCGAACCGTCGTGTCCACGATGACCGATTGAACACGAATATGTCCAGCGTGAATTTATCCAACGGGTGTATCTTCCCTGGAAGACCAGACAGCCCATCGTTATCTTCTTGCCGCAGTAAACCTACGCTGACGATAATAGGTTCCCCTTTACCATCGGAATTGACAACGTCCCGTAGACTGTCAGACTGCGTGAAGGCACCCGCAGCAGTAACCCATGGACCAGGAGTAGGAGGTATCCCAGGGACACTGAGACCTTTCTCCCTGCGGATCTCAACGCTCGGCCCCACTGGACCAGACTGCTGGCTGGCCAGTGGACCCTGCCAATGTGACGAGGTCGGCGGCGGGGACATCGGAAATGCGGGATAGGCAGGTGTAGGAGGTATGCCGTCTATCGAAATTTGTCCGCCTATGCTATCGTCTTGCACATGGCCGTAGGACGCAGAACGCTGTAAGCCCGGTATGGAGGGTAGAGGAGGACTGAGAGGGCCATAGGTTGTAGTCGGCGCGCGAGCACTGTACGCTTTCGCGGTGACTGACGGCGGAAGGTAGGAAACGCGGTTGGAGATCGGGTTGGAAGGACCCGTTGGCGTGGCTGTTCTGGACGGGGTAGAGCCCGTTTGTGATGATGGATCGCGTTGGTTTGCGGGGTTCAACATGGACGTCCCAGACCTATAGTTTACTGGGGAGAGCATGCCGCGATACTTCGGCGAGTCACCGCTGGCGTCCGCGTCCATAGCACTGAATGTATGCCGTTTATTACCCGCAACAGTCGGAGAGGTGACGCCTAGCTTGTTTGACTTGATGACGTTGCTCTGAGGTACAGGAGTAGAGGTCGGTCGCGCTCGGGTGGGAGTTGAGGTCATAGGGAACGGGGATGCGGGTTCAGGCAATGTTGAACGTTGATCCTGGAGCCCGGATGCTGGTCTCCCTGGAGCTTGCGGCGAAAGGTCTAGGATGCAGTTCCAGCGGGATGGGAATGCATGGGTAGGATAGGAGAGTTTACTGGGATCGTGTGCATCTTCCCCCGGCGTAACCAGTTCCAGCTCGTAGGGACGGCCACTGATGATAATTGTAACCGCACGTTGCAATTCCTGTGAGGCGGGAGCACCCTGAGGGCCGCGACTACGTGCCAAGGAGAACTCGTCTGCTTCCGGAGAGCGCATGAAGGCGACGGCGTAGAGCAAGTTGTACTGCTCGTGAGGGCCGAGAAATAGAGGAAACACTTCGTCTGGTTTGTAGAATCCAGTGTCCCCCCAGCCGATGAGATGTGCAACTGCACCATCTCCACTGACAGTGATCTTTACGTTCTCGACAGAGAAACCAGATTCCGATTCGCCCCCGTTCTCGACTTCTACGCACAACACGACGGTGTGCTCTTCCGTCCCGGCTTCGAGGAGTTCGCGCTCCCTGAGGATTTCTGGATCCGTCTCTTCATCGCTTTCGTCTGAATCGTCGCGTATGGGCACACGTCGTTTCAGAGCTTTCTTCGTGGCCTGAGGGAGCATGAAGTAAGGCACAAAGACGGTGCGCATACGGACTCGAAATCCTGAGACGGTACGCAGCGTCTTTCGGAACGACTTGCGCAGCGTCGCATGGGTCACACCCGATTGTCGACTGGTAGATGGAGTCAGTGCTTGAGGAGTCGAGCTCGGCAGTGACTCCTTCGGAGGTAGCACATATACCTGATGTCGGGTTGTGGTCCCGAGTCGTGTAGAAGGTACGTTCAAGGGAGTATCGGAGTCTCCGAAGGTCGCATCTGCTCATTGCTGTTAACTGGTGGACCCGCACGACGTTGAACTTCAACATACTAAGCGTGAGTCCCTCTAAGAGATTGACCTCCTCCAGACCGGCGATGTCCACGGCATCGTCATCGTCCGGATTTTGATTGATCGGAGTCGAGGGGTCGATAGGAGTAGATGGCTCTCCAGCAGCTTGTATCAAGGCCTTCAGAGGTTCGCGAGCAGCGGTCACAGGTACGGGCTTCTCTCGCAACGTCGTAGACACGGTCAGACACAGGAGCGGATCCGACAGTTTCGTCGGCAGGAAAGCTAGTGCACAAGCGATTTCGATATCAAAAGGACCGTTGCGAGAACAACATATACGCACCAACTTGAACAGACATCCTGAAAACAGCAACCCACGAGTAGCTATTCGCAGACCACAGCAGCGCAAACGTCTCCGAAGGAACCTGGCCTGCAATGGAGGGTGCCTCGCCCCATATCCCAGACCTCAACGGCGTCCCTTGCGACTGCACATACTGCTTGTCCGATTCAGCAGTTGATGGTATAGGATGCGGGGTATGTGGCGGAAAGATGGACGGATGCGGCGGCGCAAGCGGACTTTGCTTGTTGGCCGACACGCGCAGATTCGTGCTCTGCATAGAATGCGAGCGGGGCGGAACAGGTGGTCTCGCACCGTCCACTGCATATCCAGACGAGGGCTGGGTGATGGAAGAGATGTACGAGGCGTCGTAGGAGACCTGCAGGTGCGCGAGGTACGAGAGCAGGTTGGCCGGCGGTTTGAGAGGGTCGACATCGCCATTCAGCGCGGACTGCTCGAAGCGCAGCGTGAGGATAAAGTCCAGTGATTCGTCTGTGGGTGTGGGTGTGGGTGTGCACCATTGAGCTCGATATACGGTGATAATATGCGCGAGATGTGTACCTTACCGAAGAACGCGAGCTTTCTGTCGGTCGGCTCTGCTTCGAGTTGCTCGAGCCATGCCGGCCACGACGAGGGCTCATCTTGCCTCGGGAAGCCGATGGAGGCCTCTGGTGCCAGTACAGACAGCACAGACTTGTTAAATAGATCTTCAAATGTGGTCATAATATAATATGCATCGGTGGTGGAAGTACGTAGTTAGACCGGAAGCGCTCGTGTACGACGACTACCGTGCAAACCTTGGCATCATTGTGAGCGCACTTACGCTATGCAGAAAATTCACTCGGCGGTGGCGATAAGTAAGTGCAGATAACGGTGCTGATATATATTCCCGGGGATCAAACACAGTACGTAGTCAGACGAGAACCATGGGGAGCAGGGCGGATGACAACGCCGACACAGACCACCAAGACAGGGGCGGGAATGATAACAGAATAGGCAGTGTGTATTGAGGACTAAGCAGTCCAGAATACAGGACGGAGTGGATGAGCAAGACAGACAAGAGGATTGATCACGATGGGGAGTTGTCGTGTGCACGATACAATCTCTAGGCAGTGGCGTCCCCCTTCTTGTCACCATCGTCGACCAAAGGAGCCTTCTCATCGTAGTACGGAGGAGGTTGGACGACAATAGGGGCAACAGGCTCTGCATCTCGCTCAAAGATGAGGATATGCTCAACTTCGTCGTCCTCGCTACGGTTGTTGCCCCTGAAAGAGCGCACGACAACGATAGCCAAGACCCAGAACATGCGAATGAGGACACCGATGCCGCATCCTACAGGATCGTTAGATTCATCAGATGTGAAGATACTGATGTACTACTCACCAAGAACGAATGCGACAGCGCGGCCCTCCCATGGCCCAAGGACCATGAGCGCACGGTGGAGACGGTGGACAGCCGAAGTGCGGCCACCGTGGTGATGATGGTGGTGCATAACCCTACCGTCTGGCGATTGTCCAGCAGACTGCGGAGGAAGGGGACGATGGATGATTGGAAGGAGCACGCCGCCATTCCGGAGGGGGCGAGGGGTGGCGGGGATGGGATGCACAAGGGTGTCATTGAGCAATTCTTCGCCGTGTGCGATCAGAGGAAGACCGAGCATCTGTCTGAACTTGTTGGAGACGTCGATGGCCTTGTTCTTGAGAGAGTGGCAGGAGTGTGCCTTGGGTGGTTGCACAGAGGTGATTGGCTGCACTTGGGCCAATGGTCGCTCAACGGGAATTGCAGCGACCTCGGGGCGGATCATCTTCTCGACAAAGAAAGACGGTGCGTCCAGAGAAATTCTAGCGGTCGCATCGTTGTTGCCGGAGACGATCACGACTCGGATGGGGCTGGCCGCAGCGGACTGAACTGTACGCGGGCGAGAGCCAAGTCAGTCGTCTGCGCTCACCTCAGAATCGAGTTTACTCACAGATGCCAGCCCCAGCAAGCAGCAGAGGCAACAATGTAACACGCATATGTAGGAATAGAGGGAACTGGAGAGTAGAAAGAGAAAAGAGCTGGTCCTGGACTGAGGTTAGATGGAAGTTATGGTATGAGATGCGTAGCGCCCGCAGTCAGGAGCGAGGGCTCTAAGTTCCCACGCTTCATCTGCACGTACGCAGCCGTTGATATATATAGACAGCTATCTATATCACGACGGTAGTCATCCTGGCGTGGTGAACATTCCGTCGTGAGAGTCATAAGCAGTAGAGATACAGTATGCAAACGACCATTGCTATACGACATGAATGCGCTGCTCCCGGCGGTCAACTCTACCTAACGGACAAGGTAGCGCCTCGTATAGCACAGCATTGCCAAGGGGCATGACTCCAACGTTATGCATTTGTGTCGCTCACAACTGCCAGTTACATCTGCAAACAGGTTAGGAAATTTACTGCTGTGCAATAGACTTGTATGATCACGTACTGGCACCGCTTCGGAGTCACAACGACGCTCAGACCCTGCTTGTCATTTTCCGGAAATGCATCCTACAAGACTGCTGCTCCCGTTCCTCGCTCAAAGAATGTTGAACCCGAATCCGTCAAACGATATAGAACAGCGCTGCTTCGAGTGATTGTCTTCATTGCTGAGCCAACTCTACCTGGCCCAGGAAGGATGGCGATCTTGATACATGTTAACATGAGTATTCACTTCAAGACGCTAAGATAAATCAGCAATCGTACCTGGCCGCTAACCGACCCACTTCTTCCTGTAGACAGCGGAAATACGTCTATCCGATACGTGCACAGTTGTAGGAGGAGTCGAAGGAGGTCATCAGGGTTTCCAGGAGTAACAACGTGATGTCGAATGATCAACGAAGCGTTTACCTGACAGTTGAATCAGCAGTCCATCCAAGCTCTGCAAATGGCGAACATACCTTCCGACATGCTGCGCATAGTGCCCGAGCAAAGTAGCCCACGTCTTGCGAGGAAAAGCCTATCCACTCGAGGGCGGATATATCGTCGAGGATTACAAGCGTATGCGCAGAATGTGAGGCTTCGTCCGCAAGTATGACTTGTAGGCTGTCGAATACAGGCCGTAGAATAGGCTCTGCAGAATCATATGCTGCTTGCAGTTCTGCCTCGATATCAAGTAAAACCAGCGTCCCATTCACGAGTAGAGACGGTACGTTGATATTCTGACCTGGCAGATCAGTACCCTTGACAGCCCTGAGAGATACTGAACTCACAGATTTCGCTCCTATTGTTATCCATCGTGAAAGGCTCTCTGTAACAGAGATTAAGATGCATCTCGAGTTTCGCGATGAATCCTTCACGTGGGCGGCAAGGTTGGCGTGAAGGATGAAATCTGCCGGTGAAGCAAGTTCATCGGTGACCAGAACAGCATCGCCCTTCGGTATTGGTGGCAGCGAGAACATAATCTGCTTGATTGTGGTCAACTACAAATTCAAGTTAGAAGTCTCCCAGGATTCTGAGAATCTGTGGTGAAGGAGGCAACGCTATCAGTGTGGAGCGTCTACGTTAGATCATTTACTGTATCATATCCAGAATAAGAAACTCTTCAGGTTGTAAACTCAAGGAGACGCAAGAGCTCAAATGTGTTATTAGAAGTCATATTGTAGTATCGCAACTCACGATGGTGTATTTGCAGACAACAGTTACCGTGAATCAAGAAGAGGGAAGTAAGAACTGAGTTGGACTGATACTTGATCACGCCATCTTCAAACGTGATCACAAGGGCTGGTCGATATTCGGCGGTCCCTACGTAAACCAGCGCAGATGATGGCAAGATGTCTGCTGACAGCAGCGGTCACAGACAGGACACGAGCGCAGCAGGGGGAATCAGGACATCTCGGAATCTCACTGCATTGCGCGGGCCTCATAGTCAAAAATAGCCTGTACAAGGGAAGTGCTGAAAGAGATACCGTGGCTGTTTGGAACATCGTTGTGCGTATTTTGCTGCTCAGTGCTCGCCTTATAACTCGCTGTCGGTCGTGCTGTACGAGTGCTGTACGAATGGCAGGTTGTTACGGGGGCCGACGTTTGCCAATTTCCCAGCCTGATCGCGCTCAAGCGGTAGTGAGATTTCGTATGTTACTGCGGTGGAGCGACATATCTGAAACTCCGTTTCGAGGCATGACGCAGCCTATCGGTGATGCCCTTTCGCCTTCAGGATATTCTTGTTCCTTTTGAACGGCTAGGTGAATAATAAATGACACTATGAAAGCTGCTCTTCGGTTCAGGACATGCTGGAAGATGCGTTCATGCGCTCTGCGCAGCATTTGAGCAGTTGCGAGACACGTGGGACTCTTCCAAATTCGGTCAAATGCCTGCATCTGATTGGCTGATCCTCAATGCCGTGACGTGCCGGAAGGTCCGCTTACATCTCCGTCGCCCGCTCTTGTGGCTGACGTCTCTTGTTGTCGCTGTACAATCTTTTGGTCGCTCACTACCACGACCGTCCGCTCGCTGCCAGCGGCGACGTGAACCCCCAACCATCCCCGCTTACCCAGTCGCTCTTTTAACATTGGTTTGCGTTCACGAACCAAGACGTTCTAACCATGCTACGGTTGACGTCTGATCACTTTCCAGTCTGTGAGTAGCATAAGGCTCATGGCGACGGAACGAATCTCATTATGTTTTCATCAGTTGTACCTTTTGGGGTCATTGGGTATGCCATTGATTATCCTAGGGGTTGTGCAGAGGCTGACCGAAGTGAAGCTTCTACCGCTACTTGTGGTACCTCATTCGTATAGCTGCTTCGTTCACCTACCGCCCCGTGCCTCTACCCGAAAACCCAACATACGTCGCCGAGGAAGATGTCACAATTATCGTACCCACCATTGATGCCGGAGAGGAGTTCAAGGAGGCTGCCCACAGCTGGTTGGTAGGCAAGCCCAAAGAGATTCTCATCATCACGGAGGAGAAGATGCTTGGTCCGCTTCAAGAGCTCGCCAACGCCGTCGACCCTGAACGTATTCGAGTGCTTACTGTGCCCTATGCCAACAAACGTCTACAAATGTCGCACGGGATCAAGAACGCAACAACCGATATTATCGTCTTTGCGGACGACGACGCCATCTGGCCGCCCACTCTGCTGCCTTATGTTCTTGCCTGCTTCGAGGACCAAAAGGTCGGTGGCGTAGGCACGTCTCAGCGTGTCCAGCCCGTCGGTGACAGGATGACCGTCTGGGAGGTTCTGGCTGCGTTCCGTCTTTCAATTCGGAACATCGAAATTTCCGCGTCTACCCACATTGATGGCGGGCTCCCCTGTCTGTCGGGTCGAACAGCCGCCTACCGCACTGTCATCCTCAAAGACCCGGAATTCCTTCACGGGTTCACACACGACTACTGGCTCGGCAAATATCAGCTCAACTCGGGCGACGACAAGTTCTTGACACGTTGGATGGTGAGCCATGGGTGGAATACCTATGTGCAATGCTGTGCGGAGGCTGAGTTGCTCAGTACGATGAAGCCGAACTGGCGGTTCTTGAAACAAGTGCTTCGATGGACTAGGAATACTTGGCGTTCTGATATTCGGTCGTTATTCACTGAGCGATACATCTGGACAAGACATCCATACGTTGCATACACCATGGTGCGTCGACTCCTGTTTCAATCCCAGTCGATGCTGATTAGCTTGCCATAAGGTCGACAAACTTATCAACCCGTTCACTCTTCTCAGCGGGCCTGTATTGGTGGCAGTAGTCATCTATAAGAGCACAATACCTGTGGAAAATGGTGGCTTCCATCTACCGTGGTGGTACGTTCTCCTGGAGATCTGTCTTTACTCGCGTTCTCAACTTGCTGTACAGGAATGTGGTCATCAGCTACGTAATCTGGCTAACAGCGACAAGATCGGCTAAACTCCTTCCTCACTTGTGGTATCGCCCTCAAGACATCATCCACATACCAGCCTTTATCCTTTTCGGTTACTACTTTGCAGTAATGAAGATCTACGCTCTTCTTACGCTGCACGAGGTACGTGGATATTTCTCACCTCTGATCTCATTTTCTAACGGACTATGCAGACTGGTTGGGGTACCCGTGCCGGTATCGGCGATCCCACTGCTGCTACGGCTGCCGCGGATAAGATGAAGGGTGGTGAAAACGCGGAGAAGGACAATGTGCAGGCAGTACCAAACTATCCGCCACCTGAGCTATATCAACAGCCAGCTGTCGAAATGCAGACGAGTTATGCACGATGAACGAACAAGCCGACGGATTCCTGGCCCCCACCGATGACTTCAGGCTCACATCCCTGATACGTTATGAGGAGTTTGGGTTTTAGCATTCATTGGTACAATTTCTGCTCGTTTATCTCATCCTGCATCGCACATATACCCGTCTGCATGTCACTACCCTCCACGCCAATAATCTGCATCCACACGTTTCACGCCCTCTACGTGACGACCCGCTGCCCTACATGTATCAATCCGCGCATGGACCTTCTCCATCGACAATTATCTTAGAAGGCATTTGCCGTCGGACACTGCTCACTTTTCGTACCCGTTCTTCTACCTTCCTGGGAGTGAGCTATTATTCATACATCTTCTATAAATGGTATTTCTAGCTTGATTCAACGATGTTTCGGATTCTCTCTTCACGGACACGACAGTGCTCTCATGTATCTGATCATACAATGGCAAGTCCATACGAAATTCAGTTTGCCGGAATGCAGTCTACAGTATGGAGTTCTACAACAAGGCCGTTCGTGCGGCGTACATGATTTCAACGAGGCTCTACTTTTTATTTTATGTTTACACTTGAGCTTCTAGTTTCCGCACCAGCGACGTGCGTTTTGGAACAGCCTGAACCACGGACCGACGCCCTTCCAACTATCCTTGAACTCCGGAGGGTACCAACTGTTGCTTTCAAGCGCTGTCACTCGTTCTGGGTGAGGCATGAGAGCCAAGATGCGACCACTGGGTGTCTGAACACCTGTGATGCCACCCGGGCTGCCGTTCGGGTTCAACGGGTACACCTCAGTGGGCTTCCCCGCAGCGTCCACGTAACGAAGTGCGACAAGATTGGAGGCCTCCAGCTCTGCGCGCTGATCCTCACGCCTGAACGACACCCTTCCCTCCCCGTGCGCCACGGCGACGGGCAGCTTCGAGCCCGCCATATCGTGCAAGAAGACGGACGAGCGGGTGACGTCGTTCTGCACGACCTCGACCACGCTCACACGGCCCTCGAACCGCCCCGAGCGGTTCTGTTTGAAGTCGGGCCAGGTCTCCGCGCCGGGGACGATCTCGCGCAGGTTGCTCATGAACTGACAACCATTGCACACGCCGAGCGCAAACGTGTCGTCCCGGCCGAAGAACGCGACGAACTGCGCACGCGCGGTCGCGTTGAGCAAGACCGAGTTGGCCCAGCCTTTGCCCGCGCCGAGGACGTCGCCGTACGAGAACCCGCCGCAGGCGGCGAACCCCCGGAAGGAGGCGAGGTCGGTCCTGCCTGCGAGGATGTCGGACATGTGCACGTCGACGGCGTCGAACCCGGCGGCGCTGAACGCCCATGCCATCTCTGTCTGGCCGTTGACACCTTGCTCGCGTAGGATTGCCACCTTGGGTCGACGGAAGAGGCTGCGGGACGGCTCGTATGCGAATGTGAGATCGTAGAAGAGGCCGGTATGGGTATCGTCCTTGATCAGGCTGAACTCCTCCGCTGCACAGGTCGGGTCGTCTCGTAGAGACTGCATCTTGTATGAAGTCTCTGCCCATGCTGTTTGTAGGTCATCTCGGCTGCTGCTGAAGATGATCGCGGAGTTGTGGGAGATGGTGAACGTCTGATTGAGACGATCCTGGTTGACATGGCCGATAGCGTGGATAGAGGATGTGGAGAAACCGGCTTGACCGAAAACTTCACGGAGATGGTCGACGTCTGTATCTCTAACCTGGAAGACAGCACCGAGCTCCTCGTTGAACAGAGCCGCTATGGGATCTTCTGTGTTCAAAGCATCAAGCGCAACTTCGAATCCAACCCGACCAGCGAAGGACATCTCTGCAAAAGTGGTAAACAGGCCACCATCTGACCGATCGTGATATGCGAGAACAAGCCCCGGTGCATCAGCTTTTACTCGTTGACATCCGTTGAGGAACGCTTTTAGCTGAGCAGGATCGTTTACATCAGGTGCTTCGGAACCGACCTCCTTGAATACTTGAGCGAGCGCAGATCCACCAAGACGGGCACTACCGTTAGCAAGATCGAAGAAAACGAGTGTCGTAGGTACATCGAGGTCCGTGCGCAACTGAGGCGTCCAAGTGCCTTGTACGTCTTCCACGGCAGCAAAGGCGGTTACGATGAGCGAGAGCGGAGAGCTGACCTCTCGCTGCTCGCCTTCTTCCTTCCATTTCATGGACATCGACATTGAATCCTTGCCGACAGGTATACCTACTCCGAGCGCAGGGCACAACTCGAGGCCTACGGCCTGGACAGCCTCGTACAACCCGGCGCCCTCTCCTGCTTTCGACGCTGCACACATCCAGTTTGCGCTGAGTTTTACACTACCAAGATCGTGTATATGGGCTGCCGCGAGGTTCATCAAGGATTCCGCAACAGCCATGCGCGCTGAGGCGGCCGGGTTCAAGAGAGCGACTGGCGTGCGCTCACCCATGGCCATTGCCTCGCCGGTGATTGTGTCGAATCCATACGTGGTGCGGGTGACGGCAACGTCTGCAACGGGGACTTGCCAGGGGCCAACCATTTGATCCCGGGTGACGAGACCAGTGATGGTGCGGTCACCAATGGTGATCAGGAAGGATTTCGAGCCTACTGAGGGAAGACGCAGGACTCGATCCACAGCGGCAGACAAACGCTCCGTGATCGACTTGGCACCAGGGATATATGTACTCAACGTAGAGTCGAAGGGTATACCACGGAAAGCTTTCGTGGCATCTGTCCTATGCATCCGGGGAGGTTTGCCAAAGAGCGTCGACATCTTCAACCTAACGACATCCTGCTTAAGCAAGCGGTCTGTGACGATGAGCTCTTCCTTGGCGGTCGCGGTACCAACAATCGAAAAGGGGCAGCGTTCGCGGGTAGCCAAAGCCCTAAACTCCTCTTCTTTCTCGGGTGAGATCGCCAGCACGTACCGCTCCTGACTCTCATTGCACCAGATCTCCATAGGGGACATACTCGAGTCGGCCACAAGCACGTCGCGAATCTCGAAGACAGCACCAAGGTCGGAGTCGTGCACCAGTTCGGGTAGGGCATTGGAGAGACCACCTGCGCCGACATCGTGAATCGACTGTATAGGGCTTCCGTCGCCTAAGTTCACGCAAGCATCTATGACCTGCTGACACCGCCTCTGCATCTCTGCATTATCGCGCTGGACGCTCGCAAAGTCGAGTTCGGCAGAGCTGGCCCCGGATACCTGGCTACTGGCCGCGCCTCCTCCTAGGCCTATCAGCATCCCAGGCCCGCCGAGCACGATGATCTTTGCGCCGGCGATTATCTTGGATTTCAGAGCGAACGCAGGTCTGACGTTGCCCAAGCCACCTGCGATCATGATGGGCTTGTGGTAGCCTCTGATCTCTCGCGCTTCACCATCGCCGGAGGGGACTATCTCTGCAAATGTGCGGAAGTATCCAGCGAGCGCAGGTCGCCCGAACTCGTTGTTGAAGGCACTCGCGCCGAGGGGACCTTCGATCATGATATCGAACGCAGATGAAATATGAGAAGGACGCCCGAAATCTGTCTCCCAAGGCTGCTCGAAGCCAGGGATAAGGAGGTTGGACACGGTGAAACCCGCCAGGCCGGCCTTCGGCTTTGATCCTCGCCCAACAGCACCTTCGTCGCGGATTTCGCCACCAGAGCCTGTAGCAGCGCCGGGATACGGAGAGACGGCGGTAGGGTGGTTGTGAGTCTCTACTTTCACTAGAATGGGCATCTCTTCAACCTGGGACGCGTAGACGTTACTGAGGTTGGGATTGGTAGCATTGCCGTCCGTACGCGAGATTCCGAATCGCGGGGCAGAGTAGCCTTTGAAGACAGCTGCGTTGTCCGAATACGCAGAGATGGTGCCGGTACCATTCAACTTCTCTGTGTTACGAATCATGCCGAAGAGAGAGTTGTCTTTCTCTTGACCGTCGATCGTCCAGGATGCGTTGAAGATCTTGTGGCGACAGTGCTCGGAGTTGACTTGCGCGAACATGAACAGCTCCGCATCGGTAGGATTCCTATTGATCGGAGACGGCCCAGACACAAATGCTTCGATGAGGTAGTCGATCTCGTCCAGAGACAATGCTAGGCCCAATTCCTTGTTGGCAGCGATCAGGCGATCGCGCGCTGCTTGACTCGAGGCATGCGAGCCGTCAGGCTGCAGCTCAACCACACGGAGGGGACTAACGCTCTTGTGCTCGAAAATGACGTTTGAGTCGGGAGGGTACAATTGGGCAACCTGTGTCATGCGATCATGAAGCAGATGCGCAAACGAGTTCAGGTCCTCCTGGGTGATAGAGGAGCCAGATTCTGTCTTGACGGTGAAGACGACACCGCGCTCCAGACGGTCAACATAATCACCTAGGGCGCATATACTAGCAATGTCCGTCGCTTTGCTCGACCAGGGAGAGATGGATCCTGCTCGTGGAAGAATGAAAATCAAGCCCTGGTGGTGCGCGAAGGCTTCGCTGGTTCCGGGTAACGACGTATCGTCGCCATAGTCTAGCAGCCTGTCCAGAATCCGACGCTGCAAAGATTTCGCATCCGAGAGCTCCGCCTCGGCGCCTTCAGTCTTGCATGAGACAAGATGCAGATAGTTTGCATCTACCGAGACGATCGCGGGGCACTGCGCTTGAATCTGACGCAGCAAGATATCCCGCTTGGTTGGCGAGAGATAGGATGATCCAAACAATACCAGCATCGTGCTGTATCCCCCGGTCAGAAGACGTCAAATGACCAACGCGCAAACATACTACGGCGGTTTTTCAGCGTATGTCCTTAGTGTACGCGCGAAGCCCGTGTGGCTGATCTGGCTGCACAGTGGAAGATTTAGCAAATACATTCATTGAGGAGACACACACATACTCGAATGACAGAATCCCTGATTTCTCTATGAGGCGATGTGCGGGCTCTTCATGTAGGGAGCTTGCACGTCCTTGCTGAAAAGTGTAGTCATTGCAGTTCTGCAAATTGATCGGAAGCGCCACAAGCTAATCTCGAAGATCTAAGATCCACTGTCCTCTGTACTGTACTGTGGCTGGCCAAAGCGCGATCCACTGCGTCTGGACATTGCGTCGAAGAAACACACGTGAAGTCGTGCTTTGACTATTGATAAAGCTGTCCAATGAGGATAGGCGTTCTCGCTACAGGCGAATCCTGCTCGTGCTTGTGCTCAAGTCATATAGACGTACTCATCCATCAGTAAGAGCGCTGGAGTCAAACTTTACAGTACGTTGTGCTCGCGCGGAGCATGAACATCAAGCGTATGAGACGAGCTCAGTCCGATATACGAACGTGGTTGCGGTGATTACTCCTACTTGGCTGGGTTGCGCACATGGCTATGAATAGAGTGCAATGATTTAGATGGCCAAGAGGCCCGCTACACATAAACATGATACTGCAAACGACAGGCTTGGAATTTGGGAACAGGATCCAAATGAGACGACACAGACAGAAAGACAAATGCGCCTCCCACGCGAAGCATCTGAAGCTGCAACCCATTGTCTGTCCGTTGTGGCTAATAGGCAGCAATGGCCGAACCTAAAGCAGAAAACATGGCATTATAGAGAACATCTGTTGCACCAAAAAAAACAAAATCCAGACCCAACTTTACCTTCGTAGGTAGCCCTAAAGGTTATTAAGGTGACACGAGGGGATAGGGCATTGTATATCAGAGAGCCAAGCAGCAATTCTCAAGTCTCATCCATTCGTAGCAAGCCCTCGACACCAATATGCTATACGGCAGCGCATCCGCCGGCGTAGCGTCATGAGTGCGTCAGGGAGGACGACACAATATGTGCAACGAACGATAAGACCCTGTCATCCGGTACACCACGTCTTCGTGGCCGTCCAGGTCTTCCGGCAAGTGGAGCCTATTTGCGCTGCGTGCGATGCTAGGATCGCAAGCCGTAGTGGGTCAGACGGCCTTAGTAGTCTTCAAGAGTTCCGCGAAGAAACAGCCGGGCCTCACAAGACGGCGAGGTGCGGGATTGCACGAAGAACGTGAGCGCACATATATGAGTTGGCCGCATCGTCCCAGGAGCACACGCGCTTCGGTTTGCCTGAACGGGAGGATCTGCAGGTTCCCATCGTCGCTAGAGACCGGCATTCGCGCCGTCGGTGCCTCTTGCGTGCACCAGACAGCCCTACGCAAAGCCTGGGACGTCAGATCTGGACGGAATACGACGTCGCGTAGTGGAGCGTCATCATACAGACAGCGTTAATTTCGGTGTGCAGCGTAAGAGGCATGTCAAACGGCGCGCTGCGACTGGTCTGCAGGGTCGAGTTCGGCTCAGCGACGTTTTGCCGGTGGGAAAACCATACGGAGGTCGGGTCCGTTGTACGTGAAGGTGGCGGGTACTCGTAGGTTGTACGATCAATGACCCATTATGTGTCGGTGCTTCTCGACGGGTGAGAGCGATTTCGAAGACCTGAAATTTTAGCAGTGGGTGCTTTCATCTGCGGTGTATCCGATTGACTTTGAGTAAACTCTCTGCAGTTTTGGATCGCACTTACCGAAGGTGTACTGTTCCGTCCAGGCGTGCGGCCCCACTTTAATGCTAATCGCAGGCTCTGCGCCGACTTCGAGGATCGTCCCTGTACATAAGTAGTGCAGACGTACGGAGTTCGGGTAGCATTTGGAGCTAGGAATTCGTCTGGTGGGCCACTACGCCGTGAAGGCGTATAGTGTGAAGGCATTCCCCGAAGATACAGTGGGATCGGCGAATGTGTACGGTTTCGTAACCCGACTTCGGTGTATCTGTTTGTCAGATTTCATTCCGGAAATACATCCCAACTGCGCTCAGGCTGACAACAGTACGAAAAGTGCGCTTCCTGCTCACCAATAATATATTGCCGTAATGACGACTTGGTAGACTTCGATATCCGGGTCGGGTTTCAGCATCTCACAACAGGATATACCGGGACGAAAAGCGTATCTGACTGTCAGACACGCTAGCGCTGGAAGATTTCCGTAAGTCCTGCAGCAGTGCGCACCCATTTTGCGAGCGTTCTGCCGCAAGAGTTACGTACTCTTCCTGCGCACGTTGTAGACGTTGACAATACGACTGGATGAAAGGCTTGTACGGGTGAAGACAAACAAGTATCTGCGGAAGATTCGTAGTCAGATAAATGAGGAACATAGCATCTTCGTCTCGTACCTTGTACGGAAACATATCCGCGCTTTCCCGTTAGCTTTACTAAAGGGCGTACGCAAGCCCACTGCCGTCCAAATCATATAATCACGATGATGCGATGCGACCCGCCATCCAACGTTGACAACATACAAACGCACAGATCGCAGCTTCGGTGCCTTTGGCTCAGATTGAGGCTATGCAAAGCACCTTGAACGAGCGCGCGCATAGCATAGCCCGAATCTGACGCCTCTCCCACTGCAAGCAAAACATACGAACACCGATCAGATCATATCATATCACCAAGTAAAGGTACACACTTACAAGTCAGCCCAATACGCATCGCACCAAGCCACGCCCTGGCGTCCACCACAACACTGAATCACAGTGCGTCAAGGGATCTTTCCGAGGTTCCCAGGGCGGCCGAGACGAACTCTCGAGGGTGCCGGGCCCGTCCCCAGTCCCTCTGATCCGAGCACTGTTTCCTGTTTTCCGTGTAGACGCAATGCCCCCGTATGGGCACCGCAGGCTTACCGCCGCACGCCAATGTCAGGTTGTTCTGATAGTGAGATACGGAGGCGTTAGTACTGGCATACTGGCGGCGCGCGAGTAAAGTGGGTCGCACGCTTTTGGGCCGTTTAGGCTCTGGCCGTGGCGTCTGGGATTCCGACCAATGTCAGAGGATATGACGTGCACGTGCGTGCGTGTGTGTGCTGTATGTCCTGGCGCGTTGTTGTGATCCCTTCGCCGATTCCGAGGTGTGAAGTGCGACGCCGCGCTGAATAATGGCTGGCGCATAGGACGTTCCGGCCGAGTTCTGGGAGGTGAAGCTCATATTCGCAATGCCCGCTCTCGGAGGGTCGTTGGCGCAATACATCGGGCGCAGGTCATACGAGGTGCTGACAAGGACAGACCGACATAGAAATAAGTCAGATGAGCAATACGAGGCTAGAAAAACCACCAGCTTGCCTATATATAAACGTAGGCCGATTAGAGAAGTGCATCCTTCTGAGTTGGAGCAATGCAAACGCGAACAGAGTGAGAGTGTGAATGACAGAAAGTCGTCGGTATTTCTGCAACATCTAGCAATTGGCTAGCAACGATGACAAATCATCGCTCCTCCCGTTTACGCCAGAAGTCGCCCGTCGAGCTGGCTCGATCGATACGGCAGCGCAGTTTGGGACGTGCCGTGGAGCAGCGCAGCGTCCCTGGGATACCGCGCACATCAGGATCATCCTCGTCCATCCGTACAGAGAGCTGGCTCTAGACCGTACACTATCAGCTATCGATAGACGATAGAGCACACCAACGCGCTGTGCGAGCCCAGACGGCCAGCTGATTGCGTCGCGTCTGTGCAGACCCTGCACGAGCTGTCGTGTGCCAAATCGTCACATGGACGCGAGATGTATTGGAGGGAGTGTGGGATCGGTGTGTGCAGTTCCTGGGACGAGAAGAGACGAGTAAGATGAGGGCTTCTATGACGCAGTGGACGTGTGACCTCGTCTGTTTCGAGGTGCGCGTCTCGAATGATCAGACGACCTGGCCACGACGAAGCTCTGGGTTGTGGTGCCAAGCACGGCAGACGACGTCTGTGAAATGACCCTCGAGTTAGATTGAACGCTTCTGCGAAGAAAGAATTCGAACACTCGCAGCAAATTCTCGCACCACCTTTCAAGTTGGGTGCGAAGACGAGCATATGGGCGTATGACAGGATCTACCGTCTGCCAGATTATGCGGTGTGCGAGCCAGAAATGTCAGAAATCCCCACACAGCAGGCGAGGCACAGCACGTCCCACGTATAGTACCCCGGATTTCATGATCGTCCATGCCGTAACGCGATCACCATCGAAGAGACCTCGCCCTTGCAACGTCAACGATGGCATAGTAGACTCCGTCGTCAATGATGCAAGGGGCCAGACCTTCCCTAGACGGAGACGGATTACGAGAGACTGAATAGGACGAGTAGGCCAGAGATCGGAGGATGGGCTGTGATGCCCTCGAGCTTCGTCGTAATGAATGGGCCCGCGGATCACGAGCCCGTCCGACGGAGTTGGTTGGGGTTGGGCTCGAGTGTGCGTGAGGATAGATGGCGATGGGCAGATAATCCAGGTGCCAGTCGTGCGTTACGAGGCAGAGATATTGATACCGCGTGTTCTCCGATGACTTGCACGGAATGACTTGCGCGGAACGCCAGAATCGAAGACGACGTCGAAGGCCGCGCGCCGCCTGTACGAACGCACGTACTGTATCCAGTTAGCCTGATATTGAAGCACGCCGTGCGAGAAAAGGAACGCGCAGCGAAATCTGGAATATGGCCAGGCTCACCTGCGTCGAGCTAAATCGTCCTCGTGGGGTCTTGTGACCCGGACCAAAAGAAAACGCATGTTTTCGTTTTCGTTTTTCTCTTCTCCCCATGTTTCCGTTCCCGTTTCGCAGAAAAATCTGCTAAGTTAGTGCAATTAGCCTCGCGCCGTCCAGAGAAAAAAAAACCTAACACGCCGCCGCACAAACGACTCACCTCACTTCAATTCCCATCGGAGCACCAAGTGGACAGGAGCAGCTTGACATAATATAAATTGTGTATATGTCCCGAGCAGAGCAAGGAAGGGCCTTCAGTGCATGAGGCAGCCAGCGAGACCGAGCGCGTGACGTCAAGAGCCGTGGGCGTCTATAGCGTGTGTAGTTCCAAGGTGGGAAACTTTCAGGAGCCGTTTGCGCGACTGGCGCAAAGGACTCAGGTGTGAGTAGGCGGCTGCCGGATGAGTGGAGTTGGGCCTTTTATCAGTGTGTTTTGCTGCGAATGGTAGAGATTGTGTTGGTTCTGTGGGGGAGAAGAGCTCGGACCGTTTGGCGTGACTGGCGAATAGCGTTTAGTCCTCGACTTGAGAAGTTGGTCGTCTGCGCACGAACATGTCCAGCGAAAACCACGCTTCTGGGAGCGATGCATGTTGGGTTTGGAGTCGAGTCGCGGGTCCGGACGGTGTCTTGCTCAGCTACATTGCTTGAGCATACGATCGAGTAAGCTGACGTTGTTACGCAATATGCCCTCGGATCTGGAACTTCTCGGCTTACCTTGTATCTCGACACCGGTGCACAACGAACCGGGGCTCAGGCTGACAGAGGTAATCGCAGGTACACCACTGCGTGCATTGTGCTACATCGCCGTCTGGGACCCTCGAGTAGCCAAAGCACCTCGATATGCGCCGTTGGATACGGCGGCACAGGAACGCACGAAGCTTGTAGCAAAAGAACACTTTCCCGCCGTTGCCTATATCGCACATCCTATTTTTAGCTGCTGTAACGCAGACCAGGCAAGTCTGCCAGCTCTTTGGAACGTACCGCACGAAATTGGGAGCCGTATACCCGTATACGCACACCTGTACGAACGTGACATCGCCACTTGAGCACGATCACAGCCCTGCTGAGCACCAGTATACAGTACAGCAACGTACGCCTCCGGGTTGAATGATGCGAAGTCAGGAACTCTGAGATGACACATCCCCTGTGCAACGCCGTCGGACGGACGGGTCAACAGGGGACGCCTCATCCCGAAGTCCGACTTCCATCCTCGAGAGTATGAGGTGAGGAGCAATGGCCACCGTAACTGAGCCGGTCGTTCTCGTAAGTGGGCGGGCACGTGGGGATCCGTGGTCCATGATATGCGTAACTGGTGTGTCTGGGTGGTTGTGGCTGGGAGAAGCGTTTGGTCCGAAGACGCGTCCGATCAGGATGAAGGCCGGAAGAGGAGGAAAGGCACGGTGCGCTGTTGCTTCTTTCGATAGGCACGTTTGGTCTATCAGTTCGGCAACTTCTGGTGATCGGCAAACGCAGAATCGTGAATATGTGGATGATAATAGTCGGGTTGCGCGGCCACGAACAGACCAGAATGGTCCGTACTGCGCGGGGCAGCCGCATACCCGGATATGCGAGTATTGTAGGAAGTTGACGTCTGCCGATATGTTAACCACTGCACGATTAGAATTAGAAAGCCTAACGACTAACGGTAAGCCGGAACGTACCCTCGGAGAAACAAGAATAGGAGACGTTCGAACGAACCGAGGTGTTGTTCGCTTCGGACAGTAGCTGGCGTAACGTGGTGATGGTGTTCCTCCCATGTTAGTCGAACGGCTACTCAAGAGCGAGGCGACACGGGCGACGCATCCGGTCGCGAGGCTCGTTCACGCGTTCGTCTGTGCGTGGAGTACTGTACCTGCCAGCGGCGTTAGCAAGTTTGGGGAAAGTCGACAGCGAACATGAGGAGAAATGGCCATGGGCGGACGACGCGCTCCATAGCGTCCCGAGCGGCTTAATATCATGGGTACGTGAGAAGGACGTCATATGCGGTAGTGTATGAAGTAATCCCGGAGGTGGACAGGGTTGTACGAACTGCTACCGAGTGCTGGACGGACGCGATGAGGCTCGTCCTGTTTCGTACCTCGCAACTGTACTGTATCCCGTCCACCCGGGGCACATGTATGTGTGAGACCGCACATGGTGGGAAATTGTGATCACGGCTGGCGGAGTTTGCGTCACACGAAACAGAGGCGAGTTGTGTGGGTTGTAACACACGGATAGAGAGGTGCCTCGCTGCGGATAGTCACTCACTTACCGCCATACGCGGGATCCGTATGAGCAGGAGACACATGCCCCGAACAGGTGAGCTTGTCCGTGGTTATGACGGACACGCTGTTGTGTTCTGCCGAGCATCGACCGGTCGAGACGGGTGGAGAAAGGCGTTGGCGGGTATCAACACGTTGTTCTCTGCGCATAGTTCAGCGTGAGTGTGCATCTGTTGGCCAGTGGGGATGATGTTCCTGGCGACAGTGCGTGCAGGTCACCTGGAAACCGCACCACCTCGTGCGTGTGTTGTTGCGGGCGCATTGTTGGCGTTGTGGGGAGGAGCTGGACGGATAATGCTCGCGTGAGTGGATATGACGATAATAATATCCGACGAACAATGGCATACTGTACCTCTGCAACACTCTTATTTCTGCCATCCTCGCAGCGCTGAAGCGGATTACAATGTCGGACTGTTGTGGTTTGTAGTTCTTGTGTGTTGTTGCCACGTTGCGAGCCGGGCGGACAAGGCCGCAGAGACACCAGGGAACGCCGGACCTGGTCCACGGTGATCGCCGGAAAGCCTGCACTGGAGTTAGTCCGGTTTGAATTTGCAGTGCGCCGGTCTAGAGCCCCGCGGTCGGCCTTGTCGTGGTCTGCGAAAGCTCCGGCGGCGGTGTCAAACACGCCCAAACAGACACGCCTCCTGAGAGAACGAAGCGCTGCAGAAAGAGGGCACAGATACGAAGACAATACACCGCGTCCAAGCTCAGGAAACCTAAGAACAACTGAGGCTGTCCCTGTCCGCGCACGCAGGAGAACAACGTCGCTGCGTCGCAGGTTCGAGACCGCCGCCTGCCCTTTTTTTCCTTCTCCCAGCGCGGACGTATATGGCATGCGTAGTAGTCGACGTCAGCGGTGGAGCTCCTCAACGAGCTACGCGGAACATACCGACAGAGTACGGTTAAACTGTCACAGCGCGGTTACGATCAGCGCGTGACGCCCGCTTTTGGCAATACCAATGGCGGCGATTGGCTGGACATCACGCTCTGCGTCACGACAGTGGTCACACTTGCGGGCTGCGATCTAGGCCCGTGCGCAAGAACTGGGGTTTGCTCCCGAAAATAGATATTCACCGCCTGCCCCAAGCGCCGAGAGGTATAATGGGCGGGAATCGCCCGTCGCCATTTTCACTTTCTTTCCCTCTCGACCACCGTATCCCGCCCGACGCCCGCCACGACGTTCGCAACAGAGCACACGCGCCGCTGCACAGCGACCGACGCCCGCGGCGCATCCAGCAAGCGCGCCTCCTGAATTCGTCTGCCTCGTGCAGTCCTCGCCCCCGCTAATCATTCAAGCCCAGCGAATCAGCATATCTCGCATCATGCACGAGACGGCCGCTTTGCCTTCCTCGTCCCATTCCAGGCCAGCATCCCCAGCATCTCTCCCTCGAGTCGCTCGGTCCGGCAGCAGCACTGCGCGATTATCAACACTATCGCATCGTCGTCGCGCCTCAGCAAATCCTCGCAGCAGCGACGTCGCTGTCGGCTCTCAGCCCGGTGAGGTCAATCTCGACTGGGAACACGACCGGTATTTTCGAGCACCAGCACCAGCACCAGCAACAAGTGCATCTCGCCCAGGCGATCGCGCAAGTCCCAAACCCGGTCTTTCGCCCATTCGCACCGAATTCATTATCCACCCAGTCCGACCTAAAGTCCGAAGTTACAGCCCCATTCACTCGCCCTCGCCGTCGTCCTCCTCGTGCAATGAAGCGCCCGAGTCCCTGGCTGTCACCACCAACACGAGCCGCAGACTGCTGCCTGCCCATGCACGCCTCCCCCAGGCCCATCAGCGACCGCTCGACTTGCCTTTTGCAGCTACGAATCCCGTACGGCCTGCAAAACGCACTCAAGTAGCTCACGCATCACCGCTCTCGCCTCTTTTCCCCTCCCCTTCATTCTCCCTTTCATCCCCGTCCCGTCCCTTCCACCGTCCCCGCACCCCCGACAGCCACACACCTCCCAGCCTTACCTCGCAGACGTCATTGTCGTCCCTTAGCAGTGCTCAATCGAGTCCTCGTGTGCCGTTTCCTCAGCCCGGCTTTGCGACTCCGTCGCCCTCTCCGCGGTCTCATCGCAAGACTGTATCGACTAGGTATGTACTTCATTTCCGGCTTCCGCCCATTATTTCCCCCACCCATTCGTTCGGGCCGCAGCCTACTTTTTCGTCTGTTGAACGAACTCTATTCGACCTGAATATCTCCTGCGCATCTCTGATTCCCGCGTCAATTGGATGCGTTCTGGGTGGAATGATATTCAGCGTCTCTCTGATCAAGCCACGCCTCATTGCCCTCATTATATTTGCCGCGTCCGTGCGTCCCCATGGCCGTGCCCTGGCCTCTTTTTGATATTTCCCTCTGGCCTTTCCCTTCTTATATCGTGATCTAATCTCCTTCCCCCGCATATCCCTTTACTCACGTCTACCGCGTTGCTGCACAGCTCGACCCCGTCACGACGGCCACCCCCTAGCATCCTCAGACACGCCTTGGTTCCAGCCCGTGGCCCTCCAACCCTCGCCATGTCGATGCAGATCCACGCGCCGTCTCCCATCATCTCCAGCAGGGCCATGTCGCCTCCTGCACATATAAGACGAGAGTCACGCTCCCACTCAAGACCCACCACACCCCTCAGCCCGTCGACAAACCTACCGCCAATGACACGCCCAGGAATGCCTCGACCCCCCTCGCGCTCAGAGAGACTGTTGAGAGATACGTTGCGGAAGGTGGAGGAGCAGGAGAGGTTGATGATGCTTACCACCCTTCCCTCGCCGTCGGTATTCGGTGCGCAACAACCTGCTCACGGTTTCATGTCTCCTCCTCCCCCAGGCGGTCGCCGCTCAAGGCGGGCCACCTCGTCCTCAACGACGACAGACGCCTCATTGGACGCGTTCGCGTACTGCGACACTGGTGCGTGCTACAGCGACGATGAGGACGTCTACGATAATATTGGCGGCGCGCAGTGGCTCGCCCGGAGTTCCTCGCGGTCGTCTTCCTCCTCGGGTCACCGAGTCCCCCTCACCCTCCCCCACTCCGCGCGACCGCAGCCCATGCTCAACAGGCACCACAGTGATGAGACGGACTCTCGTCCCCGTGAGTATGCCGAGGGCAGCGGTTATGCCTCACCCTCGTCACCCTCGCCTGCCCGTATGCACCTTCAACGGTCTGGGCGATCAGCACCAGGTGGGCTGCGACCATCGCATGCTAGCCCGCAGTCTGCGTCACGATCCTCTATTGATGCCGGGAGGGGTCAACCCTTGCAAGCGCCACATTCAGCAGTGCTACATTCGCGATTGGAGGGCGTCTTGAAGGGTGCGAGGGACGTCGAGCGCGCAAGAAGTAGAGAGAGGGACAACAGTGGAGGTAGTGGCGGATCGAACTCCATCGCTAGCAGCCGGAATATGAGCATGGATGGCGAATGGTTCTTTGCTCCCGGAGAGGTGAGAGCGTCTTGCCCTTCTTTGGTGTTTTGGATATCAGGTCGCTGACGCATATATTGCCCCCTTTCGTGCCTGTCCCTCCCCCTGCAGCAGCCCATCGTTAGCTCTCCCCCGTCAAGCGGCATGGACTCGCCCTCGATGAGCAAATCGAGGTCAAGAGCGAACACTCACTCTCAACACCCCAACAACCATCCCCTGCGCTCGCCGCGCTCGACGGGCGCGCCCCTCCCGGCGCATATCAAGATGTCTCCTCACCACCACGCGGTGGATCCCCTGACGCCACCGCCGACGCCGCCATTCAACGCACGCACGGCCGCTGCGCAGTGCAAGGCGATGGACGGGTACGTCTCGTTCGCCAATATCGAGGGCTTAGGCGTCCCCGGCGGCGAGGATGCGGATGAAGACGAGGACGAGGCGAAGCGCAGTGGACGCTGGTTGAAGTGGTTCAATCTTGGGCAGGCGAAGCCTGTTGGGCGCGAACGCAGCAATAGCGCTGTGTCGCGATGAAGTCACTCCCCTCACCCATCCCGACTCGTTAGCGCAGATCCCTGCGTCATACGACGTCCGCCGTCCTGTGCCGCTCTCTTATCGCACTCTCCTCCCTCTATCCCTCCGTCACAGCCTACACCCAGCATCCGGTTTAATATTCGCAGGTGTCCCTTATCGTATGCTGCTTTGATCTATCCCTCCTACACGCTACACGTCGCGCATCCCATCCCATCCTCTTGTTTGTTTTCGAACCCCACCCACATACACACATCGGCTTCTTACACACTATCCGCATTGGCATCGCAACTTTTGGTACACTATAATCGTCTCTTTTCTCCTTTCTGTCGAGTCCATGTCGACCCAACCATCTATCCATTGTTGTTACACTATACTCTGGACCAAGCCTGCTTTACTTGATTGGATCGACACAACGCAAATGACAACACGCTACGCTCTACGACGACACCTTATCGCTCCCCATCCTGCTGCCCACTCCTACCCAAACCCTTTCTCACGTCCTGGTTAACGATATAATGACGACACTCAGCCCCCTGGCCTGGCGCTACACCCTCTCCAGCCGCCGATGCGCTGCGCTTCGCGCGTGCGGTACGGCCTGCGCTGGATTGACTGGGTCTTGGCTTGCCTCTGGGACGAACACACAAAATGGACCCCCGCCCGTCTGAGGCGCAAAAAAGCGACCCCCTATTGGCGTGTGCGGTCCTGTGCTGGAATTTTCCTCCCTCGATACGATACGATTTGTGATTTCTTTTTACGCTTGACGCTTACGCCTTATGTCTAATGATGATCACGCTCGGAACGTTGCTCGTTGATTTCCTCCTTCCCCCTTCCCCTTCTCCCTCGACCTCCCCTGACTATTATGACGAGATTGGTTGACGACCCTGCCTTTTTTATGCGCACGAAATGACTCTGGATAGATTTTTTCCTTGCCTTACATGACCTCGAATGGGTGGGCAGCCTGAATAGGATTGGTGTCGCAGTAGCTAGTGTTTTTGTTTTGTTGTACTCGTCTCTGACAATCCAATCTGCGGTGCTTTTACATGATAATTGAGGTCTGGCGTGAAGCATTGAAGTTGGCAGACACTCGTGAGCATGCGATTCTGGCACTGATACAAAATTGAATTCGAAGGCTATTGCTATTGGTATCTATTGGTATTACAGGGTATGCTATCGTATTGTCTCATACTGGGACTCCCACAGGCCGGGGATACGAAGACCCTCCCAGATCTGCTGTCGCGTTCCCGTGGGTGCGTCCAGCCGGCCGCTCGAAGTCTGGGTGATGGTGGTAACGTTATGGCCACCCTCGAACCTGAACGCGAAGCACCCTGACCTCTGCGCTTCTCTTGGATGGATGCCTCAGAAGGAGCAGTGTCGCGGGTATGGTGCCATTCGTCGTCTGAGCACTCACGCGGCCTCGAGAGCCTGCACCTTGTGAGTGAGAGTGAGAGCGTGGCGAGGCTTCCGTGTTGCCGTGCCCCTATGAGGCGTGCGTGTGCCCCCGCAGGCGCGAAATAGCGTTCAGACCCACCATATCTAGAGTTTGGTGGTGTACCATAATGGCGAAGACCGGCAGAGCTGGCGCTGTTCCGCAGGAGTCCAGCCTTGTGTATCGGGCGCTCGCTGTAGCGTTCTTGCTTCAAGCTTCAGGTGTGCACCCTGTGCTGGGAGCTGGGGGTTGGGTCCTACGTATGAGTCGTGGATACGCTGCGCATGTGGTGCTCGGAGTGAACATTTCCGTTGCGGCTTAGGAGTGGGTTGGGAGGTTTCTGCGCGTGGCCGTGGCTGTCCTTACGTGGTGTCTTGAAACGGGAACACTGGATTAGGAGGAGGGGATGATGATAGGCGAGCCGAGTGCATAAGATTACCAGTAAGATAGCCAGGCTGATCGGCTACTCCGCCTAGAAGGATGCCTTTCATACACGTATATTGCGAACCCAAGATATTGTGAGCTCTCTTTCATAGAAATGAACCTCTGGTTCTTCAATTCAACCGAGACTCGATCCGAGAAAGCTGATGTATAGGCAAGTGTCCGTGCTATAAAAATGAGAAGAACGCATTGGCGTGCTTCTGGAGTCATCCTCGCTTTCCTGTGGTGAAGCAGTTCGAAGAACGGGTGCAGCCTTTTAATATTGACACATACCTTTCATTGCATCTGTGGTACGACAAGGTGATGTCCGTGGTGAGTGAGCCTTTCCTGCGGAGCTACGTCATTGAATGTATGTGTAATATTCGGGCACCGTGCAGCTAGCGTAGGTCACAGGAAAGCTATCGAGGCAGAGGCCACGTACTGTGAATCTCCACGACCCCTAGCCATAAGCCTTAATGACCGCAGAATACCACCGAGGTGGTATGGCACCAGTAGTTGAGTTATAGACTGTGCGTTATCAGTATCAGTACTGGTGCAAACTTGATTAGCGTTGAACGCACATCCGAAGCCTACACCGCGCTAAGCGCCTCTTCGAGGCATCTCGGCCGCAGCTCGACTCTGCCTGGATTGAACCTGTGTACAGAAGCGTGTTTTTGTGAAGCCTAGGTTAGCTCGAGACGAATTGAAGGCAGTAGATTCACGGGAGCTTCGGGACCGCAGTGCGGGCTCTTCGTGAAACACGACGGTCCCGGGTTTCCCGATTTCGCTCTCGCCAGGTGTCTATGACATCCCAACCTACAGTATGCCTCGCCTTGGGATACTGTAGATGTCATGCGGCGGATAGGCGGGTAGGTACGTGGGCCGCCCGGGAGCGTGTAGTTTCATGCGGGTCGTGTTGCTAGAGATCGAGGAAATACGACAAAAGGTGGTAGTCATATTGTGCCTTTCTGGGTTTAGTGTCGTGTGCTGTACGAGCGGAATCCGAATATGGCTTACCCTAAGTGTATTGTGCATAGAGAAAGTGGGGCAGGCAGTAGGGTGCCTGGACGAGCTTCGGGACGGTTGAATTTGTTTTTCGAGGATTTTGGGGATGATCTGTGGAAGCTATGAGTGGGTCGAGCGAGTCAGGGGATATGTGCTATGAATTTGGAAGACCGTTCATGTCCGCTAAAGTGGGAGAGTTTACTTACTATGACGCTAGTTCAATATCGTCTTTAGGTTGCCGATGAACACTGCAATTTCATAGGTATATCGAGCAATAAATGGGGCTAGAAAATGGAAGCCAATGCTGGTGCAAGGAGTACGAACATACGTTCCACAGGTGTTTGTGGATGATGCTGCGGCTGCAGGAAGCCTGCAGCACCTCATTCAAGTCATCCACCACCGCTGCGATCAGAGTCGCAGCAACAATGGTGGCACAGCACCTGAGAAGACCGCTTCGTTAGCCTTCAGCCTCTGGGATGCACTGGGTTTGCATGCACCTGTTATACCGGGTATCACGCATTTCGGCCATGCAGAGAACACACTGATGATTGAGTAGGTTTTCTCCGCTTGAGGGAGGTCCTTCTATGACTTGCATCACCGGACTTCGACTTCTTCGGGCATGATACTAGTCTCGAGACCGCCTAGTTGTGACACATACTGTGTCAAGAAGGACACCAAATGGCACTCTAGCAGCTCAGTTAGAGGCTATACCTTAGAGTAGACGTAATATCTGTCGGTTCTCTCCGAAACGACGCGATGAGACTGCGAGATGATGACATAGCCTGGTATTCTGTGGAATTATGCCACATATAGCGTGTGCATGACAGAGCTAATGCGTAGGCTGTACTAGGATAGTATGCTTTTTATTTGCCATGTGTGGGTTCGCTGTGCCTGGCGAGACAACATGAGGAGATATTTTCACAACAGACGATGAGATAGCGACGTACCAATCCCGCTTCCCAACCAGAGATCGACACACAAGCAGCATGGCAAACATGTCATCGAAACGCCCCAAGGCATCCTTTACTTGACACAGGCACATTGAGAATCGCAGTCGGGCAGGAGACGACGCACACACTTGCCACGCGGTTTCATCGTGTTTTCGCCCATGTCGTGGTGCCTATGCGCATCGCCACGCGGCGATCCTAGACTCATGCAGTGGAGAAACCAGCACTCATTTCCGATCACACTAAACCGCAGAGTGATTAGTCTGTGGGACTCTTGCGCTTATGAACGCTCGTATGTGATTCTGTACTGTGTAGTTCTCCTTGTAAGTTGTAATTTGCGTCGCCTTTATTGATATAATATGACATGTTCATGCCATTTCCTTGTCGATACCGATCAATGTCTCAATGTTGACCTCACCCTGGGTGTAACGGGCACGCCTCCGGGTTGGCAACAAGGGACCGGATCTCCAAGGTGACACCTTGGAACGGTCGCGGCAGGTATGTAAAGTGAAGCTCAGGTAGATTCAAGCTGGTAGAAACCGTCGGCGGCGAGATACTGGTGTTGGAAGTACAAAGGAAAACGACGGCGCGCGGGCGCGCGTAGAACAAACACGACACAAACAAGAACAGACAAACCCCCGAACCCCTCAACCTCGCATCGACAACTAGTGAAACCGGACCTCTACGAAGACTGCGGCCTTGGCCGTTACACTGGGGCGATGGTAATGTCCGCAATCCGAACTATACGGGGGCCGCGAGGTCTGCGAAATGTTCAGTGGTATGGACTTACTATCATAAGTACGGAAGAACGCAGCAGTGCAAATGTGCAATAAATACGCTGTCATTCCGCTATATATAAACTAAGCCTGGCGGAGACTATGAATAATTAGTTCTGTTTCTGAGAACGTTGCCCTGTGCGATTGGCCGCTACGCCGATGCCCTCGCTAGTAACACTGGTTGGAAGGAGGTCTGCGAGACCTGTCGAAGTTCCGCGACGTAGAGGTCCTTGAAGAAGATGCGCTTTCCATCGAGAACGATATACTGTTCTTCCAAGGGCTATAAAGTACGTTAATCGGAGGGCAATGCTGGCGGCCTGCTGAACCTTCACTTACCTTTCCTCCAGAGTGAGTATCAAATTCCTTCCAGACTAGCAACGCTACTGCATACGCGAGCTCATGCAGTGTCGCAGGGTTCTTGTCGACGGCTTTCTGAGGTGTAGACCGCAGCACGCTGAACTGAGTGGAGTGTTTCGTCCCACCCTTCCTCCACTAGAGGCATGGACGGTAAGCTCTCAAAACTGTTTGCACGTTACATTTAACACTTACGCATAACTTCAAATATACGATACCGGGCATATCGGGGTCAAATGCATGCGAATACGGATCGTCCAGACAGTCTGATGAGCACCGCCAAGCCTCCAGGACAGAGAATCCAACACGACCACAAGATGTGAACTTGATGGGAGTGCAGGCTTCAGGGTACAGTTTCCTGTGAACGTACGGTAACAGAAGGTAAACGCCCTCAGGTTCTGCCGGTGATTGCTGCTAACAGACAAGATGTCAGAAGGAACAAGACACGATGATGCAGTTCGTTTGGGCTTACATTCTCCTCTGCAGCTACCTCTTCGGATGGATGAACGTTAGGATCTTGTGTGACATTTGTGCCCGTGTGCTCTGGGTACGCAGCATGACTTGACGGTTGTTCATATCCAGTAGTCAATGTTTCATATGGTTCATAAGAATCTGTTGATGATGTAGAGATGTCTGATTCAGACATATGGGGGCTGTCAAGGAACGCAGGTACACTTGGTGCAGATGCAGGGAGAGTCAGCGAGGACATGAACTCGCTTGAAGGGAACGATATGTAGGGCCACTGCGGAAGCCGTTTGTCTAGCCTTCCCGCCAGTGAAGACATAGGGTCGTTTGACGTTGATATGAGAGGCCACCGAGGCAAAACATCCGGTTCCGCCACAGGTACATACTGCTCTAAACGTGGCGGACCAGGCACATTCGCAATTGGTGGCCAACCGTGGCTTGGGAAATGTAGCGGCTGGTTGTATACCTCCTACAGAAGGTTCAGTTTCATCGTACCCTCTGTGTCATAGAAATGGAGAAGCTAACAGAAAAGAAACTCACGTGTAGCATGTAAGGTGTGATAGTGTTCACCTGCTGAACAGTTGGGAGAATCGTCCTGCGATTGTCATTATTGTAATGCATGTTGAGTATCCATGAGGCGGGATTGGGCGGAGCTTCACTTCTTCCAGCCCACTAGAGAAGGGAAAGGTTCTTTGGTCATTTACATTGTAATAACGGAAACGCGTCGCGTCACTTACCTGGTGTGCCGGAAGCACTACGTATCCGTGTTCGTCGTACATTTCTAACAAGGCTATAGCTACTATGTACAGGACAGAAGAGAGAATAGTAGAGGAGAGGCCTGAGTGACCTACATTTTTATACATTTACTAGCGCCTGGTTGTGGCCAACTGCACAAAGCTGTGATTAATAGTTGGCCATGGCCATGGCCACCGACGTTCCAGATTTGGTTGGGTCGGGCCACCGGAGCGCCGAGAATATGCCGCCCGGTCGCGACGCACCAGCTCCAGAACGGTTACAAAGAGACAAAGGTCCATACTATAAGGTATGGACGTAGGAGCAGGAAGATTGTGTACATATAGTTGAGAGTACTGTGGTTGGGCTAACCCGGCATTTTGCGCGGGTCGGAGGCAAAATGATCTACGGAAGTCACGTGCATGTGCCTCATAATTTCATATCATTTTCGCCCTACACGAGTGCAGTTTCTCGCCCTCACCGCTGACAGTCTTTCAGCTTCATACCCAATGATTGGACGATCTTTAAGCTCGAGATCCTCAAGCGTCTGGTCATTGAGGGAGTGGAGCTCCAAGGGGCGCATACGAGCTTGTATCAACACCACAACTACAGATAACTAGCTCGGGATTGAATCCCTTTTGCAGGCAGCCTGAAAATTTTTACATGGACACACAGAGCGACGACAATAAGACGGTGTGCTCTTCAGAGCAGCCTGCACCAGTCAAGACTATCAAAGGTATATAATACATGCTATATGAACTGAATGTGATTATGCAACACTTATCACAGCTTCAGCTCGGGTCATAGTCAATTGGCCTGTTCCCCACATCATCGTCTCGTTCAACGGTGCATCGTCTGCATGGGGTCGCCTTGATCTGCAACTGCGTGGATATAAAGTACGCTATTGAGACTGCCATTCAGTCCAACTATCGCTCATGATATAAATCCCAGAAAACTCGCAAAGATTTCTGCAAAAGCTTCCTGTACAATCCCGCTATACATGGAAAGAGCTCGAGGAAATTCGTCAATGAGATTGCCCCCAAAGTGCGCATCTACGCCAAGTTCTACAACAAGTACGGATATGGCTTGGACGAAGACTGGATCCTGCTGCAGCCGGTGGGGTGGTTTCATATGGTGGCGAATGTGGTGGAGATGACTTTTGAATTTGATGACAAGTCTTGATCGCATTCATGCAGGCTAGGACGCGATCCGCAGCGTTGAATACCGGAAGTGTATAATATGAACAATTAGCTACACGCAACATGTAGCCAGAGAATGTATATTATTGTCCTTTGTCCAAGTGTATCATATATCGAACGCGTCACTTCTCCACCCATGTTTGACACTCTCACGCCGTTCCTTTCGCTGTTCTCGCGCAGCGGCGTCCTCCATGTCCCGGCGTACCTCTGCACTCCTCTCGACCGCGACCTCTTCAGCCTCTACTGCCTGGTCCACCCTTGACTGAATCTCGTCCAATGCGTCTCTGGCGATGTCTCTCGGACCATATTCGTCTTCGTTTGTATTTGCGTCGTGTGGCCCTCCTTTTCCAGGTAAAATCTGTTCCCCAATGCCAATCGCCAGAACGCTCTCTTCAATCGGGGAACGGGACTCTTCGGCATCTGCCTCAGCAGCATAAGTCACAGTGCTGCGTACAATGCCCTTCGTCGTAGCAGTCGTGTGCGTGTCCACAATTAGCGGCGTCTCCTCTGTCGGTTCTTCTGGCTCTTCAGTTTCGACATTCCCTCCCTGCTCCTCCGGACTGCTTAGCACACGCCAGAATGCTCCCGCATAATCGCCTAGCTCCAAATCCTTCCTAGACTCTTTCGCTGTCTCATGCGCTTCCCAAGCTACTTTGCCACCCAGCACGCCAAGCGAGCTGAGCAGCGCTTCCACTTGACTACGAAGCACCCACGCCGCCGCGACGCGCCCGATGGGACCAGCCAGAGGCTGCAGTAGCAGCTTATTCAGCAGCCAGTGTTTGCTCCTATCCAGCGAGAGTTGCAGCCCAGGCACGTCGACGCGTACGTCTCGGACGACGAACAGCGGCTCGTCCCTCTGAGCGGCGCCACCAGCAGAATCAGCTTGAAATTCGAGCTCGACATCGAGACTGAGCCCTTCGTCGTCCGCGCCGCGCCCTCCAACGTCCACGCTTAACAGCCCTTCGTCCTCGTATCCTAGCCATCCTAGCCACCGATTGGGCCCAAACAAGCGGTAGCATGCATAGTATCCCACATCCCGGGCGCTGACACGGACGCCGCTGATGCTTACACGCAGCCTCGTGTGGGTCTGCATCCCGGTATATTCGACGCCGGGGAGGATGCCACTGTCGGTTTCTGTCATGTCCAGCTGCACCTCCGTCCAGTTTTGCACTCGAATGTGGTCCGGTATGAGAGATAGTTGTGCAGAGGCTGGCGTAAGGTACAGAGTGTCGATTGCAGCATCCAGAGAGTTGGATTTGTACTCGACACGAGGCATGGGAATGGCGTGAAGGGCGCGTAGGACTCGGGGGAGCAGCCATTGTAGTACATCCCTCTGCATCTGTGCGCGGAGTTTGCGCTTTGCATCGTCGACTTGGCCAGGAACAGTGAGCATCGCCGTCTGGGCATAGCTCGACAAGGACGCTGTAAATGCAGAGACGGTGTCGAGGAAGCGATTCGTCGTTCTATCCTCCGAAATCGCTTGCAGGATATCTTCCGTCTCGTGAATCAAGTCTCGTAGGTGACGCGCCCAAGGTTTGTCAGATTGTGATGCTTCTTGGAGGAGGGCTCCCGTGCGATCATAGAGTGCTTCGGCTTCTCGCTGTCCTTCAGGAGAGGTCGCGTAGTGTGGGCTATCGAGCGCAGCGTTGAGCCATAGACCTAGATCTGCGAAGAATGTGCGCAACGCTGTTAGCTCGTCATTCTCTTCGGTGAGCCCCGAAGGAATGCTGGAGATGTCGGCGATGACCACTCGCAGGCGTTCTGACCAGGTCTCAATGGAATACCCGGACGCCATACGTGACACTAGGACGGAAAGGTGGGATAGAGCCCGGGAAACAGGAGGATCTGTCCATAGGACGGGTGTCACATCTGGGGCTTTCACGTCGGCCATAGCACCAGTAATGTTGCTCAGTCTGGTTGTGTAGTCCTGCAAAAGGTAAAGTATGGTTCGCAGAGCACGCTGGTAAGACGGATTGTTGTGTGCTTGCACTATCGCCTATATCGATCTCCCTGTCAACAATTTAAGTTGCATCAAACGCAAGAATGTACAGACCTGTTGAAGTCGGCCTACGACAGCTTCCTTTGTCCGCTCTGGGTTCTCGGTGCTTAAATGCGTCCATCTGGAACGTGTCTCCTCGGAAACAGCTGTGGCTTGGGTCGAGAGGTCATCCTCTGCCTTCATTGCGTTTATCTTGATATCTTCCAGAGTGGCGTCATCAGGACGAAGAGTCTCCTCGACTTTATCCGCAGATGCTTCAACTGTGGCGGCTATCCGTCCCACGTCTGCTGCAGTGTCTGCGACGACTTCGCGGGCGATCTTGAACAAGTCCGAGAGGATGATGCGGAAGGTCGAGGAGGTGAGTAGGATAGTTGATAGATCGCGCGTTGCTCGTATGAGCTCAGCGGCATCCGACGCAGCCTGATCTTTCGAGGGGATTTCTCCAACTGAGAATGACTGTTAGATAGGAGTTTGTTGCGATGTGAGAGGAAGGACAAACCGACGTCCTGCACGTCCAATACTGTGCTTCCCTCTCCCGCGTTAACGATGACGTCCGCATGCACCGGTATCGTGTTAGGCATCTGGGAAAGTTGAAACACGAACTCTTGGATTTCGTCGTCGTCTGATCCATAAGTGAGTACATAATCATGAAAGAGTTCTAAGATTATTTACCATTCTTCTCGAGACCGAGTGCCAAAAAGGCGTCCACCAAATTCCGCAAATCCGAGACGACCTGTCTCCCGGGCTCGCTCAGCGGTCCATTGGCAGACCCAGACTCTAGAGCGGTCTGCTGCAAGACGGTGCGCAGAATTCCATTGAGCTGCTCTTGAGAGGGTAGTTTGCCCGCTCGTAGGGCAGCGATGATGTCTACCGCTTTCGTTAGATGCGCATGGGAAGGTATATACGCGTCTACGGCGTTTTCGACGCGATGTTTGGGCAGAAGCGGTTCCCGCTCCGCGCTATCCTTTCGTCTTCGACAGGTTGAGAATAGCAGACCCATACTGTGCGTGCATGAGAGAGGACATGGTCGTTCTTATGATTGGTCCAAACTGCCGGTAGTAGAGCCTGAGGTCAGTGTGGAGTAGTAGAGCGCTCATCGGTGTAGTGCCATATTTGGGTGACGAGTAACAACGTCTAGCGGTAGCACCATCAAGGCTGTTCGCACTGAACTACAATTTCATGTCGAAAAAAATGGATTAAGCCAACGATGAAGCACACGGAATGTTCACAAGAGATATGATTCCATTGTAGTGCATGTACAATCTATAGAGTGGCTCTCGCGGCCCGTGGCATAGTCACATAGATTTTATTCAGCTATAACAAGGAATCAATTGCATAGAGACACATAAGTAGAGGGCATTAAAACAATACGCGGGCATAAAATACATGAGTTAGCGCCAAATCGGCTTTTAATATTCATACGTTCCACGATAATACCGGATAAAACGTGTCCGCCGTGGCTTGACGCACCGTAAGGACATAGAGGTCCTTGAAATACATCCTCTCATCGTCGAACATGATGAAAGGATCATCCATGCGCTGCTGCAAACAGCCGAGGGTGAGTTAACGTATCGCAGCGTCAGAACCGTTGAGCGGACATACCGTATTTCCTTCGGCTTCAAACTTCTCCCACACGAGGAGGGCTACAAGCTCCGCAACTCCAGACATAGGAAACATATTTCCCCATGCTTGATACCCCCTACTCCTATCGAAGCTTAGCTCGAATTGATCATCCTGTGCATCCGACCACTATAAGCATGACATCAGAAAATTTGTCTTGTTTATCCGGTCTATCATTATGCTGACCTGAAGGTTGAGCGTCACTCCTTTCGGGATACGACGTTGGAACGCGGGGTGAGAAGCCCCTGCTAGACCATCAAAGTTCGAATTCATGGCGTCCATAAGAGAGAACCCCACGCGGCCATAGGAGTAGAACCGGATAGATTTCTGGGGGAGAAATGTGCGTCCTGCGTTCTTTACAGCTATGTGAGGTAGATCGAGTTGAACGCCGTGCTGGAGAGGATCTTGCTCGGACAATATCTCCTGTAGTTGGCCATATTGTGAGCCTTCATCTGACCTAGTTGGGGAGTCTCCAGAAGAAGGAGTGCGGGATGACGAGTTAGACATGTTCAGCAACAGTAGCGCGTTATTGATAGACGAAGGCGAGGACGGTGAAGTACTAGAGCCCTAGGAGAGCTGCTTCAGCTCTGGTGGATGCAACAACCAATCGCTGGGGTCAGATCGTATACGTACAGTAGACTGAGGTTGCTTCTAAGACGTAGGTACGGAGGGGAGAAGAAGTAGACGCGGATGGAAGGGAACTGTTGGCTCAGCACCGACTCCGTATATATGCTCCTCTAAGATGGCCATGGCCACGTTGTGTGACAGCTGTTGGCTCCAGCTGTTGGCCACATTTCCCACAAAGGTCATAAGTCAATAACGCAGAGGATAATCGATGAAAGGGATATTTGTCTTTCGCGAGGCTGCGATTGCTTTGAAGAGACGCCGTCGCTGCCGCTCTGTAGCTGCGTACAAAGGGTGAGTTGGGTACCATGGGAGATTACCCGTCAACTACCCAGGAGCACATACCAAACGTTGCATATCCACGACTGACGAGGCGGACTTGCCATTCAAAGGTCACTCTAACATTGGCCATGAACCAATATAACGGTCAGAAGTTTAATTGGCAACGAACCGTCCGCGCGGCAAAATCACCGATCCATTTGCGCATCTAGCCAGATATTTGGCACCACGAATGCGGAAGTATAATGCGCGGCTGACAGCATTAGGACACTGTAGAGGCCTGGCTCCATGTAGTCTGGCCAGAGAAACATCGTAGGCGCCAAACACGACGGACTCAATTCTCTGTCATTTCCGTGAAGCCTTGGTGTCGGTGCATCGTCGTCCATAGACCAAGCATATGTGAGCAAAGCAATTACTCTGTCCATCTTTCCAGGAGACGATGATTGGACCCCTCGCGATGCAATAATGAAACGGGCTTATGATTTGCAATCTGGCCTGAAGGTAGCTCTGTCTTAGACGTCGTTCCATTGACTGCAATAACCATTCAGCAGAAGTGCTCACAGATGTCATCGTGACTGGCTCATTGGTGGGATTGAGCACATTTTCGCCATGCTTCATATGCCGAGTCTCACTCCCACCCAGTTGTTCGCTGGTCCAAGGGCACTTCTGAAAGATACCCCAAACACCACTCAGCAACGTTGCATACAAAGCTGAGCTCGCATTAGAATAACCGTGACGAGATGAATGCGCACTCACCAGTCAACGACGATCCACGAAGGCGCGTTAGTTGAGAGAGAAAGGGCTACGGGTCAAGTAAACGTAGGCAGAGCGAGACTGCGTAGATGTCGCTTTCGTTGCACCAGGGCTGCGTACTTGGATATCATCTTTCTCATCCTGCATGAGAGATAAATCTGCGGCATGTAGCGGCGTAGTACGAGTTGACCCGGAAGTCCGGCGGCACTGTTCGTTCAAAGGACAGAACACCGAGCCGTCGGCAAGGACTGCATCCCTGTGTGCCGATAACGAGGTGCTGTATCAACATTATCAGATAGCACATCATACTATGACGCACTTGTCGAGCTACGACCCTGCCCAACGAGGAAAGCCCTTTCGAGCTGTTCACATGTTTGTTAGCCTTGTCTAACTTCGGAGGTAGGGTTGAGTCGCCTGACCTGGTATATTTCCGCGCAGCTTGCATCATCATAGCGACATCTTCCACAGTGTCTCGAATGCACAGTATTGCTGGTCTGAGGCGTCACGACTGATGTGGGGGACCTCAATCTTTCCACCTTCTCCGTTTGCGCGCGCGAAATGTGTCCAAGTGCAACTTAGACATATGACCACACAGCTTTCGAACACACGTCTTTACCGGCGCGCTCGCTGATGTCACCCGTCGTAGCCGGATGGAAATGAGGGTGTCTGCGGGTATCCCCAGGCTGGTGATTTTACGTGAGAGGTGTGGAGCTGTCGCTGTGCATGTAGCGATGCATCAGCTGCGAGATGTCGCTGACGGTAAGGGAGTCAGCAAACGATCTCGTACCAGGAGTTTTCGTACGACTGAGAGGCATGGATAACTTAGGCGTACGGCGAGCTCGTTGTGGTCAATAGCGATGGGATATTTCATGGCGGGTGTAAGCACTTACTATCAGCGGGCGCTCGAAGGAAGATCGACAGAACCGAACCGGTCTGGGCTCTGAATGATGCACGTCTGCCCCTGAGCACCTTTCACTGAAATTGTGATTCAATCAACCACCCCAAATTTATTATGGTATTTATCCTGCAATTATCAGCGCACACTCTTCTTGCGCAACGTCCACGTCCTCCGTCGCTGCCACCATGACTCTCCTCTCTCTCCAGCGAGGTTTCGTCGGCAAGCTCATCATCGCTACCTCCTGTGTCACATTCCTACTCGCCATTCTTTCCTTCCATCCCTCTGCGCCATCTCTCTCAGGTTACATCCCGTCCCGTTGGTCATCATCGCCGCCAGTGCTAAGCAGCCCAGGCTCGTGCCCACCCGAAGTATGGGCGGACGGCCAGTGGACAAAGCGTCAGAGCCTCAGAACGGACAAGCAACAAGCCACCTCTGTAGCGGACGTTCTGGAGTTTGAGGGCTTTCAGGGTTGCGCCGCCGACAGGGAATACAGATGGCATCTCAGCGCAGATGATAGCGAGCTTAACAGATACCCTGAACTTACCGCTTACGACTGGACTCCCTCGTCTGATACATGCAAGACGCGGAGGTTCAATCCTGAAGAAGTCGTCCGCGACATGGTCGAGCAGGGCGGCTGGCTGCTAATTGGAGGTGAGTACCCGTGCTCGAGTATCTTGCGCAGAGCTCCGCTGTGGCGCTACGGGGTGCGTCTGTCGTGCTCGCACATCATTTGCAGATGATGCTTGTGAGACAAATATACGGTAGACGTCGTGTCAAATTACGAATGCTGTATCCTGGGATGCGCAGGCTTGTCAGCGTTTTTACCTGGGAAATCTCTTCCTGTCTTTCTTACATGCGACGTCGGGCTCACATCTCTATCCACAGATTCTGTAACCGAAGGTCACTTCTTCTCACTATCCTGCTCGCTGTTCCCGCACGTCCGCGCCACACCAAACTACACCGAGAACCCGTACTTTGACCGAGCATGGCCACAAAACTTGTACCTCAACCCGCAGTCTCCTCTCGTGCAATATTTGCAACTGCCAGAAGGCTTTGATATCGCACAGACGCCGCTGGTCACTTTTCGCCGTGTAGACCTCCTGCTGACCCAAGATCACCTGCGGCAACTCTATGCCCAGCTACACCCGGAGCGCGCATCACAGCCTGGATTCGAGCTGTTCGGCGGCGACGCAGTGTGGGAAATGGCACCAGCAGAATACCTGGGCATGCTCACCGCTCCGCTGCCGGAAGCGAATTACGGGACGCTGATCGTGAGTACGGCGGGACACTGGACGGTCGGCACCATGCCTGGTCTGAAAGACACGCACATGCGGGGCGAGGGCATCGACAACGTCATTGAGTTCTTCGCGGAGAGCATGAAGGAATGGTCTGACATCGCTCAGTCTTGGTTGAAGAGCGCGGAGGGCGTCCGGGACCAGGACAGGCAGCACGGTGGCGGAACGCGTACGAAGGGAGGACGGAAGAGGAAGGCGCTCGTGAGGGCGTACTTGCCGGGACATGATGGCTGTCATAACATTCAGTCACCGTGGACATGGTACGAGCAGGGACGCAAGAACTTACCGTACAACTGGGGACAAATTCCGACGATGAACGAGAAGTTTGATGTGAGCTCGGCCTTAGCAGACCTTCTGTGCGTTTTGACTAGCGGCTGACAATCCTTCGATATACGCAGCACGCTGTGACATCTGGTGGGCACGCAGATGTACATTACCTAGCCATCGACGGACCAGGATTGCTGAGACCCGACGCAGTATGTTTTTGCCTTGCAGGTTTTTGCGAATCGTGCTGATGTGCAACTGTCTGTTCTGCAGCACGCTTCTGGTGATTGCCTGCATCTATCGACAGGCGCGGGAGTCATTGAAGGCTGGTCGGAATATATATGGCACTATATAACACGTGAGATAAAATCAACCTGATTATGATACAAGTCCGTGCCACTCGCCACACAACTACTACACTGTAGAGGACAGCAACTCTGTAGGGAGGGGATGCAAAACTATTGATTGTGAGGTTGCCCTGTGCGCTGATATAGGTCGGTCTTGCATTCTTCGCGCGATGAGAGGGATATGGTAGAGGAAGAGAAACAGCATTTAATAGAGAGCAGAAGGGCGTTGTGTGCTTGGACATGACGTTCTGCTAATTTGGACCATTTGTACATGATATTATACGCTATTAATGGACGCACTGGACTTTTGTTTATTGTTCAGCTTATTTCTTATGCAATCCTGTGCTGCTTTGCTGAACTTGACTGTGCACACAATTATCTCCGCCGGTCATACATCAGACGGTGAGTGTATAGGATGTAGGCGTAGATTGCAGGTTTGTGCTGTGTTACTGAATTGTTTGGGTGTCCATGCTGGTGGAATACCTTGGTCTACGAGACTTGTTCAATTCCACTGAGAAGCCGACGTTTGCCAAATATGGAGCGACCGACACTTACGTAATCTAATTGATCTTGCGCTCTTAATTCCTGCACTTGCTGCAAAACTCTTCCACCACATCATGTTACGAACAGTGTACGTTGCTTCTCAGTGATTCTGTGTAGATGCTAAACAGTAGCTCAGAAAACCCAAAAATGCACGCTCGAAGCGGGTGCTGCAAGCAAGAGAAGCGAAGGAGGTGGAAGACCCTCGCACAGTAATCTTCGTAAAAGGAACGCACGCCGGTGAGAAGGTCAACAATGTCATGAAGGAACTTGTAGGTTCACATTCAACCCCAGACGTAATGTATCTCACAAATGTGGCTTCCCCGTAGATGGCTCTCAAAAGACCGCATGCAATCTCGTTTTCCAAGAAAAATGACATCCGACCCTTCGAGGACACCGCATCTCTAGACTTTTGGGCCCAGAAGAACGATGCCAGTCTGTTCGTCATAGGACAGAGCACGAAAAAGCGACCAGATGGAATGACGTTCGTGCGCATGTACGACAACCGAGTTCTGGACATGTATGAAGTCGGCGTGGAGGGATGGAAAAGTATGCAGGAGTTCAAGGTGAGTCTACATATGCACACCTGTTCCTTCCAAAATACCTGACAGCTAAAACTATTCGCTCAGACACCGAAGTCTACCCCTGGACATAAACCACTGCTGCATTTCGCCTCTGATCTCTTCGACACACACCCCCGCCTCCAGCAACTAAAATCTATGCTCATAGACTTCTTCAACGGCGAAGTCATAGAGTCAATATGTCTCACGGGTATTGAATCTGTTATTAGCATTACAGCTGGCCCTCAACCGGAATCGGTCTTGATATCTGGCGAGAGGCAAGAGGTGCTACCAAAAGTACATATTCGGGCCTACACCACCCGCTTCCTCTCCTCCGGCACGCGCGTGCCCAGGGTAGAACTCACGCCTATGGGTCCCTCGATAGACCTTGTACTTCGCCGATTCCAAGAACCCGACTCAGAAGTGTTGAAACAGGCCTTGAAGCGACCGAAGATGAAGAAACAAGATGTCGAGAAGGGTCTGGGTAACAAGAAGAAGATGAGGAACATGGAGGTGGACGAGATGGGCGACCTGAGAGGACGGGTGCACGTTGCGAAGCAGGATCTGGGCAAGCTGCAGACGAGAAAGATGAAAGGTCTCAAGGCTGCGAGGGGCGAGGACGATGACATAAACGAGGATGATGAGGATGAGGATGATGGTGAAACCGACGGAGGCCGCAAACGAAGAAGAGTATAGTAGGCGCATGCCTAGCCGTGGCTGTCTCCGTCGTTTGTTCTCTATCCTGCCATATTTCTTTGTTCAAATCCTGACGCCTTGTACCTCCGATAGTCTCCTACATTCCGCTCGTTGATCTAGTCAATTCAGTTTTTGTCTGTTGTGATGGGGTTAGCGTTCTGTTGAGCGCATATGTGTCCACATCCATCAATCCTCAGTTCCAGCGGTATTGATTCGGTAAGCACTTGGCACTCCTGAGGGCGTTCGTCCTGGCCCTAAATCATTTGTCACTAGGGCCCTGATTGCTGTCCCCATCTTCTCTCCAGCCGGGAAGATGCGTGCTGTGTATATGTCCGGATACATGGAAGATCCCTTCAAATGCATTTTCATCGTGCAATGTAACCTTACACATATTTATGATGCTCAGACATAGCGTGGTATATGTGATATATGCTAACCTTCGCACAAGAATTACTACTAATGCATGTCAGATATCATAGAACTAGTTATCTCAACACGGGACTTGTCACTAATGAATGACATTCCATTCATAGCCTCATGTCATTCCAGCGCGCTACCAATGCTGCGGTGCGAGATACTATATAACACGACCCTGTACACGACCTCAACCTCCAACCAAGACCGCGACTTGCAAGCTCAAAGGTACGTCCTATGCTGTGCCCAACGCACTCGTCGCTCATATTATACGCATCCGCAGATGGAGCCATCAGAGGCCGGTGATCATGAGACTCAAAATCCTGTCGAAGACCGTGAGCCTCCTCCCGTCGCGGTGGAGGATCCTCCACCACCTCCCATTAACAACGCGTTGCCGACGGACGCGACCCAACCATTTGGCGGCCCTATGTATGTTGGCACCGGGTGGTCCGCCATGTCCAAGATTGTTCGTGAAGTGGACGAGCAGAAGATACAGGACTACAAGGAGGATATCGATACCATCCTAGTCTTCGTACGTCTTAAGTGCCCCATTTGCGTTTGAGAGCTGATGATTGACATACGATTAGGCTGGTCTTTTCTCGGCGGTCATGACCTCGTTCCTTATCGAATCATATCAGAATCTCCGCCAGAGCTCGATGGATCTTGTGGTTATACTCCTGCAACAACTGGTCAGACAAACGGGCACGTACAGCATAAACAACGACTTCCTTAACTCAACGAGTGTTGCTTCCGAACCGATGATCCCAGCGTTCGAGCCCACCACGAACGCGGTCCGCGTCAACGTGCTCTGGTTCGCCAGCTTGGTGCTCAGTTTGGTCAGCGCGTCCTTTGGCATCCTCGTGAAACAATGGCTGCGCGAGTACCTGGCCGGGGAGTACACCTCGCCGCAAGCACGCCTCCGCATTCGTCATTTCCGCAACCCCGGTCTGGAGCACTGGAAGGTGTTTGAGATAGCTGCCATGTTGCCTGTGCTCCTGCAGCTGTCACTCGCGCTGTTCCTCATTGGCTTGTGTTTCTTCACATTGGACGTCCATGATACCATCGGCCACACGACCCTTCCACTCGTGGCAGGATGGGCGTTCCTCTTCATCTCCGCCTCGTTCGCGCCCTCACTCTCCCCTCGTTGTCCGTATAAGACTACACTTCTCAAGTCGGTCATGAAACACATTCGACTGAGGCTGTTTCGAATCGTCGAATTTGTACGGGCTGCTTTGCACTGGTCAACGGATAGCCTCATTCAAGTCTCGGGCGAATGGACATACAAACTGCTTGCTTACGACGAGGAGGACGCTGTGTTGAACGAGAAAAACGATGTGGACATCCTGATCGCCGTGGACTCCATCCAATCCGACGAGTACCTGCTCAGTGTCATGTGGGACGCACTGCAGCAGACTCAGGTTGAGTCCGCGGATTTGGTTACATTCTTGCTCAAGGCGATCGGTCACCGAATCCAACACGACGTCACTGCGTTTTCCTCCGGGTTCATGGACTTGAAGAAGCTCCCAAAGCGAACAGTGACATCTATCATGACCATGGTATCCGATGTCTTGAAGACTGAGATTAATCGACAGTCACCAACCAATATATCCAAGGTGATTGTATGGTCGCAGTGGATGAAGGACTGCGTCTACATTCTCCTTGCCGAGACGAACGCGCCCTTAACCGCTCCGGTCAACTACATGCTCACGCTATGCCTTACCGACGAAGTACGGCGCAAGGTCTTCTTCAGTTTCATCCACGAACGCTTCCCTGACCCCATTGTGTTCTCGCACGTCCTTGGGAGACTTCGTGGAGGCCTTTTGCTGCTGACAGGTGATGCTATGTTGTCGGCCTTGCAGACCCTGACACAGGAGTACTTCTGTGTAAGCCACAACGCGGTACACAACAAGCTGCTGGACGTCCTCCGTGACCACCCAGAAATCGCGCCGGACCACCTACAATACCTCGTCGACATCCTGATTGACGCTCTGACGAATGAAATGAAGCCGAACATGTATTGGCATCCATTCCTCCTCGATGAACTTGACACCATCCTGGAGCTGTCCTCTAACGCCAGCTGGCGCGATTCCGTCGTGAAACTGGTGCAGACTATGCTCATCCAGCCGAGGAACACCGCTATTTACATCCGATATCCTATGGCACTCTATAACTCCATCCCCGGGATCAAGGCTAATGCACTCGAGCTTTTTGTTGACGCTGTGCTAGCTTCCAATGTCTCAGGTAAGTCGTATCATACTTCAATCACCTGCATTATATACATGCTAACGTTTGACCCTTCTAGAGCGCCGCACAATCTTACACAACTTCAAGGACGCCGTCAACTGGCAATGGCGCGAGCACCCTGAAGCCGAGGACACCAGCTGGGACCGTTTGCTGAGAACGGATCCTCTCGAGGTCACACATTTCCAGCTCAGGATGCTGCACCTGTTACAGCAGAACAACAAGCTGCTAGAGAATTATGGTTATATTTTGTACGACTTTCTGGGACGGTATAACAAGAGGACTGGACGTCGTGGTGCATAGGCACTATGACCACCACCCGGAGCTAGCCAAACAATGCCTTGAGTTGATCAACACGTTAGACTATCATCCCCCGACAAATGCAGACGAGGAAACATTTGCTACATGGGCTCGCACATTCCCGGTTGATGAGAGCTTCTATCCCGACAACATCGTCACCGCGCTTTCCAGCTTCCTCCCTCCCGAGGATGCCATGTTCTGCCACAGGGTCCGTCGTCTTCGCATCCTCAAGGATGACCACCCGGATACCCCGGCTATCGTCGAGAAAACAGACACCCCAAACGAGAATGGTAACAGCTCGCATACGAGTGACCGCTCGCAGTCCCATCACGACTCAGATTCTACGACGCACTCTTCGTCGCGGAGTGCATCACCTGGGCAAGAATCTGCGAACGCGCATGCAGCTGGACATGGACATGCCCCGCAACAGGATCCCCAGGGTCGAGCTACCGGGGACGATGACTCCCATATCGATCGAATGGATAGTACTAGCATGCACGAAACGCCGGTTATCGTCGACGAGGGCTCGGAGGAGGAGGATGACCAGGGAGGTGAGGGGCGAATATTATCCCCATCTCCAACTGAGACTGCAGTTCCTGAACATGAAGTCGCCAACCCATAGTACTCTACACGTTCCTGTACATAATTGATTGTGTTCCATGAGGATCCGTGCTACCAGACGTTTAGAAAGCACCATTTGAGCACCGCTGCTTGGAGCATATTCCAAGGGTGATAGCTCGTTTGTTTGTTCATCCATGTCATTTTCATTGCTTGGACACCTTTCAGAGCCTACTGGTCATCGGGCTACACGAACTGAATAGGTATGACACGACCGTGGGAACTCTCATCTCCCCGCCGTTTGCTGCAATGTGAAATCGTAGCCTGGACGGGACCGTCGTATGAAATTTCGGCGGTCTTACGACATGAGTATATGCGCACTAATTAAAGACACACTGCCTTCAGGAAACCCCAGCACTGCCCCCATCTCGAATCAGCTTCGCGCTCGACACCGTATGACTCGGTTTGGGAGTTAGGTCTGGCGTAGAAGCGTCATTGGGATTTCCGCCTTGTGCTAAACTCTCACCGGATGCCAGCACACTACAGGTATGGAAGCCAAGCTGTTCACGAGTGTTCTGGATAGACGTCATGATGCCTCGAGGTGGTAAAGGCTGTACCGCCGTGAGGCGACTGGGACATACAAAGCCTGCCCGTGACACTTCACTTCCCACTACCATCTCCAGCAATCGCGACGAACATGCCGGGCGAGAAGGGAGATCCTCCAAAGCCTCCACCACCCTCGGTATGTTATAGATACGCATGGGCGCAACTGCTATTACTGAGAAGGCGGCTCTTGCATTGCAGACGGTCATACCGACTCGGGTCCGCCCGCCGGCCATATGTGAATCCAGCTGGAGCATCCTCTGGCGTTATGTTCGAGAAGAAGACGAAGAGATTGTGCAGGAACATAGGAGTCGCGTCGAAACCGGCATCGTTTTCGTACGTCTTTCTATATACACTGTCGCTGCGTTGCGCTCACCGCCATGTTACAGGCTGGCCTGTTTTGTATCATGCTGGCTCTGTTTCTCATCGATTCCACACATCTTATACGACCCGACCACTCCTCTATGACAGTCGCCCTCCTCCGTCAGATCGCCATACAAACGCAGAATTTCTCTTTGAGCTCACACTTCGTGAACACGACGGCGGCGATGGCTGCGTCTGCTGTTCTTCCTGCATTGGCCGACCCTTCCCTCAATCACATCCTGGCGAGCATCTTCTGGACAACGAGCCTGGCATTGAACATCGCCGGGGTATTCCTCGGTCTTTACATCAAAAACGAGCTTCAGGACCAAGTTCTCTTAACCAACACTTCTACGCGATTGCATCTTCGCCGGAGGTACCTTGATCAGCAGCACAATTCTTCTGCATGGACGTGGACTCCTTTGAACCTTGTGCATGTTCTTGACTTCATGCTGCAGGTCTCTATGTGCTCATTCCTGGCCGGGTTAACCCTCTATTCCTTTGATACACACCATACCGTTGGTTACGCGACAACGTTAATCATCGGTGGCTGGGCATTGTCATTTCTCATCATCGTCATCTCGCCTGTCGTCTTTCCAGAGAGCCCCTACAGGATACCCCTTGCCGGATTCCTCCTCAGGCGAGTTTATACGCTCTTGCGCCGCCCGGTTGCGATGTCAGCGTATGATCCGCTCCCAACACCTTGCTCTTTCGCCCGCCTTCATACCTCTGAGCTGGGCGACGTTGGCACAGGCGGTCGTGACACGATCGACATTGACTTGCTCGTATCTTACTATGTCAACCACTGGGAGGAACACGTACTGAACCTCGTCTGGGACGCACTCAAGGAAAATGAGGCGACGCCTGAAGACTTCCTGCTCCTCGTCAAGAAGATCATTCATGAATACAAATTCGACACCCCTGATGACTATATGCCTGAAAAGGACAGTCGCTCTTTCACTTCTATTGATTTGCGCCCGCTTCCTCGGGAGGTATACAGTACGATGATCAACAACATAGCTGATTTACTGAAGGAGGAGATCCACAAACAGTCGCTTGGTAGCGACACGGTTCTAGAGTGGACCCCGCCGATGAAAGAAGCCCTGCAGTACATCCTCGCCGACTCCTCGCATAACGTTCCTCCTGCCACTCAAGCTGTCTTGAGCACCCTGCTAACCTCGGAGCGAGCAGACGACTTTTACAACGCTGCTATAATCACTCTCCGTGGTAAACCAGCCTCTGCGGGTCTGACCACCCGCGAGGCCACCTTCCTCTTCGGCAAAGTCGAAGCCGCACTACAGATGCTCCCCAATAACGATGTCCTCAAATCCATGGCATCTTTTCTCTTGAGATGCTTCTGTAATGATGTGATAACCCCGCAGAGCAGCAATAACGTGCTTCTGGCCGTAGTCAAGGATCATCACAGCCGAATCCCCCCAGCTTGCCTCCACTTGGTTGGAAGTACGATTCTGCGACGCCTCACCCACGAGGTCCGTGCCACTATGTTCTGGCACACCGACATACTTGACATGATTACCGTGATCTTGACGATCGATGCTCTCCTCCCGGCCGCGGCAACCAGCACGGAAGAGTCGCTGCACGACCAACTGATTAAAGTCACTCGTCTTATGCTCCGTCAAAGCAAGAATACTTCCATCTTTATCCGTTTCGCTACCCCCGAAGCAGAAGCCGACGCACTCCAGAGCAAGGCTGCGAGCCAGCTGTTCATTGATGCCATAACAAGCTCAACGCCCGCCGTCAGACAAGAGATCTTCGTGAACGTGGACTTGTCCTTCCGTTGGCAGCAGTATGACCATCCCGCTTATAAGGACGACTCCTGGGATACATTCGTGCGTTTGGACCCGGCAAAGACTTACCTGCTCGTGTTGAAGGCTCTCGACCATCTCGACAACCAGAATGCGCTTCCGATTCCGGGCAGCGCAGCTGATAAGGCTCTCAGGGATATCATTCGCAAGATCGGAGATCCGATATCCTATGGCCTCCGGAACGCTGGTATCATCATCGACTGTGGCGACTCTCAGGCAGGCGAGGAGCCTGTCGCGCCAAAGAAAAACGAAGCCGACGATGAAGCTGAAGTTGATAGTTCGTCTGAAGCTGAGGACGATACCGCCGTCGCCCAGCCCGAGCCTGTTGAAATCGACCCCAGAACGGGTAATAGGAAGACGTACTCTGAGGTTCGCACATACTCTGGGGAGGACACCGAGCTTGCAAGACAATGCCTTGTGATAATGGGCTCTCTGGATAAGAAGGCTATTTTACCGGAGACCGCCACCGATGAAGAGTTTGATGCGTGGGCTGACAAGTTTGATGTCGACGCCTCGTTCTTCGCGGACAACATCGTCAAGGCACTCGTAGATCTGGTGCCTGTGGAGGAGGCGGCTTCGTACGTAAGGGCCAGGAGGATCGAATTCCTTGCGAAGCGTGCCACGCCGGAGCCAACTGTGACGTCCAAGGATGTTACCGTCGCAGAACACCCGATTGTTGTTGAGGAGGAGAAGGAAGAATGAACGCTGTGTTTACCGAGAGACGTGAGTGTTCGTGATTGTAGGAAATAGCATATGACTGTATTCGTAAATGTAAGAGTACAATGATCAACGCCTGAGGTTGAATTTCACAAGAATCTGTTTGCGTCACCCTCTGATTCTGCTTGTTACGAAGGTGGCGCAAGGAACATATAAGAGAGTTTCTGCTCGAGACTGCAGGCCCCGCATATTACCAGGGTTCTTACCGACTTACGACGGACAGACCGGCCCGTAAGAAAGGTATCTCACCCCTGGGCAGAACTATTGACTTACATCGTTACTTTCATTCAACAAGTGGCTGGAATTATCGAACGCACCGCCAGGGATCGTCCAATTACTTGCACCGTCTCCGCCATTGCTAATTGGCACAGGTATCGCGGTAATATTGCCTCAGATTAAGCTAATCAACAAATTCTGCAGTAGGCTATCCATCGTGAACATGATCCATGCTCTGATTTGCCGTTGCTGGATCTAGATGAATGAAGAAAACAATACACTAGCATCACCGAGACTACCTGTCGAGCTTTTGGTCATCATCAAGGAGTACATACCGGTATCTGACCTTCGAAGCCACGTCTGTTTCTATAACACATGTCGCACCACCGCCTCCTTCTATGGTGACAGCAGCCAGCAAGCACGGTTCTGGAGTCGCGCGTGCGCATTATCAGGCATAGGATGGCTCAATGGAGATTCATCGTGGAAAGAAATCGCCTTTGAAACTATCTCTAAGGATGGGTTCTGCACACATCCACACTGCGGAGGCGCGCTACTTGACATGAACGGTAGGTCTCCTCTGGTCAGTATGTTGTACAATCGGGTGGGAGTTGACTCGGATATCATTTTTAGCTGGCCGTGTGGAACGTGCGATGAAGTTGTACAAATGGGACCCAGAAGAGGGAGCCTGGGATGCTTCGTTCGACGAGCAGAACGCTGAAGAGTGGACGCGCGAAGACAGACCGATACCGGTATGCAATACCGTCTTTGGCGAGATCGAATTCCTGCAAGATCCTATGCCGGTGTGGGTCAAATTGAATGAAGCGCGTTTACGCAGCCTATCACCATCCGGTTTCGGCAGCTGGGTTATTAGCCACCTTGTTGCTGCGCGAAGCTTTGCAACGTTTCCGACCGTGCGGCAGATGCGGTTCCACTATAACAACTTCAGCTATGGAAGCAAAGCGTATAACGCGGTGGGTGTGACAGTCTGGAACGTCCTACAAGCCATACAATTCGAGTGAGTGGTGCATAGCCCTTTGTCTTAGTATGGCCAAAAGACTGACCGCAGCTCGCTACTCGAACAGCTTGGACCAGGTTTTGACTATCCCGGAACTGCTAGACCTCCTCAGTGGCCCCTTTTCTGGAATTGTCCGCACTCAACCTCGGCGAGATTTCGTGAGGGACCTCGAGCGGTTTTCCACATTGCGTGGTCTGTGGTCCTCTAGGTCAGTGTACTCTGTGTTCATGTCTCGGGCGCGACTGATTTGGAACAGCCAATGGCAGGGGCTCCATTTCGTGAGAAGTGACGGTGACGGCCCAGTATTTGCGTCGTCCTTCGTGTCAATAGACGACGGCCAAAGTGATATTAGAGAGGAGTGATTTGCGCAATGTATACCGTCCTAAAGCGAAGTCCCATGTTTGCACATTGCCATCAATGGCGTTATTGTCAGCGACACGGATAGCATCGCCGACACCGTGAACACCAACGAGGTTCGTGAAGATTTATGGGCCCAATTCACGCAACCGCTTGGTCTTGTCTACAACCCCGAATTGTCATGATTGTCAGCGACGTTCGTATAATCCAGGAGATCCGTCATTTTTGAAACTGTTGCTATGAACCAATGTCTTGACCTGCTTTTATTATTCGCACAATATCACAATATCATAATGTTAGCCATACTTATGTATTGCGCCCAGGGCGTGTAATAAGCGCGTCGCCTCCTGCTTACGTTCCGATGGTCAAAATCGCTCGAATGTGCTTGCATGAACTCAATCACCTGTCTGGCCTACCACCCTCGAATCCATGCTAATTGCTTGACTGCTTTCCCACCATGGTCGTGCAAACGGAGAGGAGGGTGTTGTGGCATCCTCGCCTAAATAACCGTTTGCTGGTCGGGAGCTCCTCCCAGGTCACTCTCTATGAATGGCTCTCCGAGTCCTCAGAAATCAAACATGTCACTTCTAGCCATGGTCAGGAGCTCATCTCGATGAAGGTAGCACTGACCTTTCGCTATCCACTCTCGCTTATACATTATGAAAACAGTGCATGGCTTGGTCGCCTGACCCCGCTTATGACGACCTCATTGCCGTCGGACTCAACACTGGCAAGGTCGACCTTATGCGGCTCGAAGGTACTAGGTCTGCAAGAAGCCAGTCCTGGACGAAACCTATCATATCGCTATCCGTCAAGAACTCGCGTGCATGCAATGCATTGGCGTTCTGTCATGCAGATCCAAACTACCTTGCTGTAGGACTGGACAAGGTACGGGGAGACTTTAGTCTGGTAGTGTGGGACATTGTCTCTGCTGCACCCAGCTTGTCCATCAAGTCACCTGGCAGCAGCCAACTCACGTTCAATATTCCGCCACCTGGCGCACCTCCCCGTCCGGAGCCCATCATAGCTCGCGCAGAACCGGCACCCAAACACGACGGACGAGTCTTGCAGCAGCATGCACCGACGGAAGTGGTGTCCTCCGTCGCGTTCCTCCCTCAATCAACCACCCTACTTCTCGCAGGTGTTTCGTACCGGTGGCTGCGCCTGTTCGACCTGCGAACGCCCCAGCCAGCGATCGTGACAGCTGCTGGCAAGGTGCAGGGTATTGCAACAGATCCTTTCGACCCACACAGGATAGGCTGTTTTGGAGATGGTATCGCAACCATATGGGACGCACGCAGGATGTCCCATCCACTGCTGACCTTCACGGAGAAAGACGCATCTGCAGATGGCGCGAAACTTCGTCAGAATAGCTCCTTCCTCCACATTGAGTTTTCGCCTACGAGAAGAGGCGTTCTCGCGACACTGGAAAAGGACGCCAACCATGTACGGTTCTGGGACTTGCAACAATTCGATGTGGTAGACCGCTCGCCTGAGAGGAGCCACTCACGAGACTCGACGCAGTCAACCCGTACTCCGAAGCTCTCATGGGCGAATCCATCCAACATACTACAGTGGTCAGGCTCCAGTGGTAGTCAAGCGTCTACAAACACGGCCCCACGTGAAAGAGAGCGTGCACAATCACAAGTGGTCCTTGCAGGCACGAAGAGAAGTACGGGATTCGCCCGCATATCCACTATTTGGCTCATTCTTTCTTATAGCGAAATACTTTAGCAAAACCATAGCATCGTTTTCTCTGGTCCCACCTCTCGACGTAGGGTCTACCTTGACCACCAACGTCATGGTTGTGACCAAAGAAGGCGACCTCGAGCTATATGCTGTCCACGACACGGCCACTCACACTCCTTGGAGTGCAAGAGGAGATCTCGCGCTTGGTATTGGGCGGTCCTACACTATCATACCAGGTCTACACGAGCCTGAGCCCCCGCCGGAGCCGTGGGAGCTAACGACGAGTTCGTTTCCGCTCTCAACACCTCGGTCAATCCAGAAGCCCCTCCTTCATGAAGAAGTGCCCACGCGTGGGCGGCACGGTGCGCCATCACCAGCTATGTTTGGTAGAGGCGACGAGGATGGATTCCCAGCACTGGCCAGCTCATCGCGGGGAGTCGCGAACTTGAGTGCCACTCGGCCTGGCAGTAACCGAAGTCGGGCGTTGAGCCCTGCTGCCTGGAAGAGCAAGTACTATGAGCATACTGGTGTGCCGAAACGGTCGCTGGCATCGCCCTCTCCTGGCCGTGGCGACCATAACTTGAAGGGCAGACACAAGAGCTTGACCAGGAAGAATAAGGATACCTCGCCGATGTGGCATGCTGACAACTCGGTGCAGCATAGCGTCGAGAACGATATTTCCATGCTTATGCGCAAGAGAGTTGTGCAAGGATACAGTCTTGTGAACGTAAGTCATAAGTCTACTCGATGGAAGTTTGCTCATATAATAACACAGCCGATGCATAATTCTGCTGTGGTGCTGGATGTCGGTTCGGATGTGACGATATCGCAAATTTGGATGTGGATTGACCGTACGCCGTCGTGTTTACAAGCATTATTGTGTCTCATATATGCGTTACAGATGCCCAGAACCTGCTCTCCGTGCACTCATCCCTTCTTGAAGGATACAACTTCTCATACCAGGGCGTCATTGGAGTGTGGGAAGGCTTTCGTCCCGCTCACCCGCAGATATCTGCGCCCCATCCAACCCCTCGTATACCTCAGCGCAGTCTCCTGCTCGAGACCGCCCAGACACAGTTGTCCAACCTGATCTCAGAAGCTCAACACACCTGGCCGAGATCCAGGCAAGCTGACTCCAGCCGCAGTCGGCCGTTGACCGATGGTCCCTCAGAAGAGTTCGCGAATGTGGTGGCGACGCTACTCGCTGAGAATGATCCTGAAAGACCGCCCTGGAAACCGGCTGTTACTACTACAAGGCTCGCGCAGAGACGACTGGCTTTAGATCTATGCGGGTGGAGCTTGGCTGAAGAAGATCTCGCAAGTGCCGTCAAACGGTGGGAGAAGGAACACAAATACTCGCAGGCCGCCTGCTGGCTGGTTTTCACGAAGAAGTACAAGGCCGCAGTGGATTTGTTAATGAGAAGCAAAGGTCGGATCTCTGCTTGAAACCTTGTTACTGTGCGAATGCTTACATGCTGAATCTAGACGAGTCGCATCACATGATGTCGGGAATGCTGGCAGCTCTCAATCCGTCGGCCGCTGGTGGACTGAAGAACTCCGAATTCCGAGACCACTGCGAACGGCTGATTGTGCGCCTGCAGGACCCGTACTTGCGTGCGATACTCACGCACCTGATCGTGAATGACGATTGGACAGAGGTCTTGCAAGAAGACACACTGCCTCTCCGTGAACGCCTGGCTATCGCCTTCCAGTTTCTTAGTGACAAAGAACTTTCGGCGTACCTGCGAAGAATCGTCGAGCGTGGGGTACACGATGGCGACATCGAGACGCTAATTGTGTCGGGGCTGACCACGCAAGGCATAGACATCATCCAGACCTACCTCGACACTTCTGGCGATATTCAGTCTGCGGCCTTGATCGCTGCGTTGAACCCTGCTCGGGCGCAGGATAAGCGCGTCGAACGGTGGCTCGATGCCTATCGGGACTTGCTCGACTCTTGGAAGCTGTTCCATTATCGGTGTCAATTCGACATTGACCACGGGCGCATTTTGAATGATGCGATGCAGCAGGGGGAGCTGGCGCAGTTCAGGTGGACGAAGCCACAGATTATCCTGAGGTGCAATTATTGCAACAAGCCGTTGACACCCCCGTGGCCGAACAATGCGAAGGTACGCTGCCTGGTCGTAATAATGGATAGTACTGATGGACTGCCTTATGGTAGGCAACTGCATGCTTTCACTGTGCAAGGCCGCTACCGCGGTGCTCCATATGCTTAATGACGCTTAGCGTCGCGAGCGACGCGGCCCGCAACGCGGAGCTAAACCATTCACTCCCGAAAGGTATGTTGCCCAGATTTTCTGTGAACAGAGGATCAGAGTTCATTAATATGGCTCTAGACACCATCGATGAAGCACTGGTGTTTTGCCAAACGTGTAGACATGGCGGACATTCGTCTCATATCATGGAATGGTTCTTTGGTGATGACGATGGGCGCAGATCTCATGAGGTCTGCGCAGTCGCTAGTTGCGATTGTCGGTGTGCAGATGGGATGTAGGCTTCTGGTGCCTATCAGCCCAGTCATGATTGCGTCTGTTGTAGCGTCTTGTTAACACGTCTTGTGCTTGTCCTTGTTGTCATTAATGTTGTAATCTACCACACCTCTAGTTTTCTGAGCGGAGGCTATCGCAAGCTTTGCCGGAAACAGTTAGCTACGGTATGTTTCAACGGCACACGGTGCGGTACTCGTCGGCATCCCCCAGCTATCTTGCATCCGCCCGCCAACGGCCTCCCGCTTATGTTGTATCATCGGGTCTCCTGACCCTCTATCGCCGCGTGTACTCAATACGCAGCGAGCATGCAGTCAAATTCAGTTAATCCGATTTTGACTAAAATCAAAATCGCCAAATTCGGAATTCAGGAAATCTGGCTTACTGAGGCGGTCAAGTGCTGCAGGCCCTGAGTCTTCTTGATTCACTCTCTTTTGCTCCTTCTACCACCGGTATTCCTCCGTATATTCTTAATTCGTGCGCTATCCCGGAGGTGGGCCTTTCTCTCACTCTGCGAGACGGCGGCTGAGGAGGCGGAAGGCGTACCTGAAGGCGACACTAATCCTTACGGAGTTTGATCGTGAATTTGATTATCGCTTGATGCCCCGCACTCCCCCGCACATATACCAGCCCAAGTAAATATGCGAGCGTGAAATCTCCTCAATCGATACCCATGTCGTCTCCAGTGACCAAATTCAAGCCAGAGCCCCCTATGCGGGAAGAGCGCACCTTTGCACGGCAGAGCGAGCTGCCCAAGCTGCCCGTGCCGCCGCTAGAGGAGACGTGCAGCCGATACCTCAAGTCGCTCGAGGGCTTGCAGGATCCTCGGGATCACGAAGAAACGAAGAGGGCAGTGGAAGACTTCTTGAAGAACGACGGCCCGCGCATACAGGAGAGACTCTTGATATGGGCCGAGGACAAAGCGAGGTGCGTCTGCGAGTCAATGCTGTCTGATCGCTAATCACCACTCACGGCCGCTGTAGCTACATAGAAGACTTCTGGTCAGTCTGACCCTGTACATCCATCTTGACAGCACCACTCATGTCATTGCGATAGGTATGAATCATATTTGTCGCACACGGACCCCGTCGTCCTCGCTCTCAACCCCTTCTTCGTCCTCGAGTGCGTATATGCCCCTATTGTGGCGACTACTGATACCTAACGATGTTGCACACAGGAATGACCCAACACCAGATCGTGGTTCACAGCTTCCTCGGGCAGCAGCCCTCATACTTTCTTCCTTGGGCTTCATCCATGATCTGCGTGCGGGCATCCTCGAACCGGACTCCGTACGGGGTGTACCCCTCGACATGGACCAGTACACCCGACTGTTCGGCACGGCGCGTATACCCACCGAACGAGGGTGTAGGATGGAGACGCACCCCGAAGCCCGGCACATCGTCGTATTGCGTCGAGGGCAGTTCTGTACGTCTACCGCATACATTGGCTCTCGGCAGAGGTCTGAATTATGTGGTGTGCTTTCATAGATTGGTTCGACGTACTCGACCAGGAGAACCGCCCCGTTTTGACAGAGCGCGAGATCCTGCGGAACCTGCAGGCTATCGTCGCCGATGCGGACCAGCTACCCGTTCACGAAGTCAGTTTAAGATGATACCCTGTTTCTCCCCCGCCACGCAGCTGACGCCCATGACGTACAGGTCGCGCGCAACGCCATCGGCGTATTGTCGACAGAGAATCGCAAAGTGTGGTCGTCGCTCCGGAAGGCGCTCATGAAGAACCGGAACAACGAGTCCTGTCTCGAGGTCGTCGACAACGCGCTCTTCGTCGTGTGCCTCGATGACGCCCACCCAGACAACCTCGCCGAGCTATGCAACAACTTTTTGTGCGGGACCTATCACCTCAAGAATGGCGTGCAGATCGGGACTTGCACAAACCGTTGGTACGACAAACTGCAGATCATCATCACCGCCGATGGCGCGGCAGGTATCAATTTCGAGCACACCGGCGTCGATGGACACACGGTGCTTAGGCACGTAAACGTGCATTCATCTACTGACATCATTCTTATATCTCCGTTTCCCGCAGATTCGCCGCAGACGTCTTCACCGAGGGCCTGATGCTGCTCGCCCGCTCCATCAACCCCTCCGCGCCGACGCTCTTCCATGCACCGCTCTCGCCCTACGCCCGCTCATACAAGCCTCCGCGGCACGCCTCCAAATCTCCCCCTCAGACGCCAGCCTACCTGATCGATACCGCGCCGAAGAAGCTCGAGTGGACGTTGTACCCTGAGTTGCGCGCCGGCATCCGTTTCGCGGAGACGCGCCTGAGCGACCTGATATGCCAGAACGACTGCCAGGCGTTGGAGTTTAAGGGATACGGGAAGAACTTCATCACGAGCCACGGATTCAGCCCAGATGCGTTCGTACAGATGGCGTTCCAGGCGGCGTATTACGGGCTTTACGGTGAGGGAATCTCCATTCTTCGGATTTACAGGGAGTTGATTGGTGGCAGGACGGATCGAGTGCACGTACGAGCCCGCGATGACAAAGGCGTTCTTGCACGGTAGGACGGAAGCCATCCGGACGGTACAGCCGCATAGCGTTGACTTCATCAAGGTGACTACACCCTGTCCCGATATCACGGCACTTTACTGAGCTTGAGATACCAGACATTCTTCTCCGAAGCGACACCCGAGCAAAAGGTCAACGCACTCCGCAAAGCGTGCCATGGACACGTCAAGCTCACGAAGGAATGCAGCCAGGGCTTCGGCCAGGACAGACACCTCTACGCACTCTACTGCCTCCTGCAACGTGAGCGCGAGAATGCCGCGATCGACGAGCGTCCGCTCTCGCCTGTGAGCAACTCGTCGAGTAGTAGCGGTAACGGACATGGCAAGCCGCCGCTGCCTGCGATATTCACCGACCCCGGCTGGCAGTTGCTCAGCACGTCGATCCTGTCCACGTCGAACTGCGGGAACCCCGCACTGCGGCTGTTCGGCTTCGGACCTGTCGCTGCAGACGGGTACGGCATCGGATACATTATTAAGGATGACGGACTCTCTGTGTAAGCTCCCCATTTCTCGTAATGTGGTGTTTGTATGATGATAATGAGGATGTGCTCATGTCGTGATTATTCGCTCTAGGTGTGCGTCGTCGAAGCATCTGCAGACACGGCGGTTCCTGGACACGCTCCAGGGGTACCTGAATGACATGCAGCGACTGCTTGTGCAGCTGCACCTCTCTGCGAACCCGCGACCGGAGCCGTTCGTCGACCACGCGGGCGTGCTGCGCGACTCGCGCACGGGCCGACCGATCAATGGGCGTATCAGCCCCGAGCACGATGCATATGACGACACGGATACGATGCGTGAGTTTCTTCTGCTTGACTTGGTTGCGTGGATGTGCGATGTTCAACGGCGTCTATCGTTACGTGTAGCTGGATACTCCTTCTTTGATAGTGGCGATGTAGAGGTGCTTGGTCGCAGGAAACGTGCACCGGCGTACTACAACACGGGTGCGTGCCTTCCTTCTGTGTGCACAGCTTTTCTCACTCGTTTTCATCTCCGTGCGTGCGTCTCGCTCTCTTGCGTTCTGGGCATCTGCGAACAGGTAAAGTGATCCCGATGGCGGAGTATTCGTGATGTCCGTGCCCGGGAAAAAAGGGTGTAGTGGCTGGAGACTATCATTTAGATGGAAACTGCCACTGCACTTCATCTCCCACGGTGGTGACCTCGGTCGCCAGATGCATGCATGTCTGAAGATGTGATTCACGGGCGCGCGAGGTCGGTTTGCATTCGGAAACGTCAAGTCTGCGGTGTGGTTTATGTACTTGCACTCTGTTCTTGTTGTAACATTATTCTTTTTGTATATCTGTCGAACTCGTTGATTGAAGTATGCTCAATGTACATTATTATGTATTTGATCAAGACCTGTGCATGCCTACGAGGTTCTCGTGTTCCGTTGTGGCTGTCCATGACCTTTAAGCTCCAGTTCTTCGTCCGATGGCCTTCGCGACGCGTTGCGGACGCTTGAGTATTGACCATACCTCGAGAGCCATCGAGCAAAGCGGTGAAGTGGATTCATGACAACGTACCAAAGCAAGAGTAAGACCCGGCAGAATTCTTTCTCTGGCTATTGCGTATACTCGAGGCGGTATCCCAGACTCGGCTTGCAGAGCACGAACTGCGGCCATAACTCGAAATGCAGCAATGGGCGATAGGTGTGGATGGGCATCGTGTTGAACAGTCTTCTTTTACATTTGTCTGATAATCAGGGTTGCCTGCTCGCGCGAAGCGAGTCTATGGTAGAATCATCTGTATCACGAGAGAGACTGTCGAGTACTCCGTCTATCTCGCGAGAGTGCGTGGTCGGAATCGCACGATACCCATGCGATATCCTGTTGCGCTCTAGACAGAGGAGGCCAGTTCCTTGGATAGGCGTTTCCACAGAAGGCTTTGCAACGACACTTGATAACGTCAACTTTGCGAAGACAAAGACGAGCAGCGAGCACAGACTCGGAGGAGTTATCAGTGGCAGGCGGAAATGTCTGTACAGGTTATTGGCAGAGAAAAAGAGACATTGAAAGATGTGAAGCGCGGGCTGTGAGTTGATCAGAGCGGGCGCATTGCCTCCGCCGTCCCATCCGCCGGGACCGCTGATGATCACTTACAACGGGAATTAGCTTTTATACTGCGCGCGGTCCTCGGACTGTCCTCTCCTCCTCCTTCATCCTCATCGACCTCCATAGCGTGCGCTGTCGCACGCCAACGTCGAGCTGCATGAACCATCTGCCGTTTGAGCTAGGTCTCTTCGTCGCGGCGTTCGCACAGGCAGCTCGCGCCCGGCTGTCCGTGAGGGTGAGTGTTGGATCCATGAATGCTCTGCAGAGCCGGCTTGCTTACTGACGTGCGGATAGGATGTACAGGACATAGCAACGTCGTGCACGGGAAAGTATGCGTCGGTGAGTCCTTCTAGTGCAACACCAAGTACTACTATTGATACCGATACCGACATTAGCTGAACACGGATGGATCGTCTCCTGGCACGGTATACAGCGAAGTCAAGCAACCGTGCGAGAAGCTGACCGAGACCGTCGTCGCGCAGAGTGCATGTTATTGGTGAGTTCCGTCCAACTTCGATCCTCCGACGAGAGTTTGACGGTATCTACCAGCAACCTAGCCAGTTACAACCTACGTCAGGCCCAGTACTACTGCCAACAAGACGAACCGGAGACGTGGGCACAGTGGGCGGATATCTACAGATGCTCCAATTCGTCTGCACCGCCGCCGACGCCGGCGTACAGCATTACTGGCCTTCCGCCGTGGGCGACTCAGGCTTTGACCGTCGACGGGCAATTTGATGTGGATGGAGCGCTCGCGAGTAAGTGCCTATTTACATTGAAGTTATCGACTCACTCATGTATGCGCTCAGCTTCCACAGGAGGGAGCGGTGGCTGGTCACCTATTCAGATAGCGCTGCCGATCATCGTGGGCTTGATCGTCGCGGTTGTAGGGACCGTGCTCTTCCTCCTGTACCGGCGGCGCAAGCAACGAGAGACAGGTCGGTACAGCGACCGATACGGACAGGCGAAGGACAAACCATGGCGGCGCGCGAACCTGCAGGGCCCACGACGGATGTTCGGGCTCTTCCCTGACCGTCTCAAAGTGAAGCACAAATCGACCAGAGAGTCCGCGTGGGCGATCGACGGTATGCCCATGGGCGACTTTGGCGAGAAGACATCCTCACCGCGCAACGACATTAGCGACTTCCCCTCAGACATGCTCCCGCCGCGCGCGCCCCCTGCCTCCCGGCGTCACTCACGCACGGAATCCGAATCATCCCTCATATCGGGCTCCTCGCGAAAATCCTCGCAATCCTTCCTTTCGCAGATCGCGTCAAAATTCAGTAACCTCTCCCTCAGCCGGGCGTACCAGAGCGGGACGACCAAGGGCCGCGACTACAAGCGCGTGCGCGTCGTGCACCAGCCGCCCGACAGCCGGTTCGACGTCGACGGTGCGCCGATGCGTCCACAGGTCAGACTCGGCCAGCTTGATCAGTCAAGCCTGAGGGAGGAGGAGGAGGAGGAGGATGCGGAAGAACAGAAGGACAGGCAGGACAGCTTTCCTAGCGTGTTGGACATTCGCCGCCAACCGTCGCCGATAGACTCGCGCCATGCGACGCGCGACGACTCAGGCCCGCTCACATTAGGATCGACGACGAGAGGAACCCGTCGCCCGCCAGAATCGGAGTTCTCGTTAGGCACGACGGACCTGATGACGCCCACTGTGACTGACTCGCCTGTGTCGCAGGGGCCGTCTGGGGTATGTCTCCATTACTCGTGTCATTGTATGCAGTGTGCTAACCGACGTCTATCCCTTTTCAATGTTTTTGTAGCATCGAAACTCAACGCTGGTCTCGCCCGCCTCGCCTCTGCTTCCTCCGAATCGCTTCGTACCGATGGCGGTGCACGACGAACATCCATTTGGGCTACAGCACCGGAATGACTCGACGGACTCGATGGCGTACCAGATCTATCCGCGCCAGCCGCCTTCGTTCTAGCTTTTCATATCACTATCTACGCCCGGACTCTCTCTATCGGACCCTTCCAGGACAATATTGGATTCTTGTCTATTGATGATGCAACGAATATCGTTATGACTATTCTCACGTGTACCTCCAGGCTTGTTTAACTGTTCAAGTGACCTTTCTTGTCGGGCTCCATTCACTCGTGTTTATTAATGTACAAAACTTTCTGTTGTTGTTCTTGTGATGTTATATGCTGCTCGCTGTTCATGTAGGGACCGCTTGGACAGTGCTAATGTAGTTCACATACGGTATCGGTTCAGTCTCCGCGCAATAAACTAGTTGCATACTGATTACGGTCGTAAAGCCCTTTTTGAATTGTTTAGACTGTATACAACGGCACTCCCACGAAGAGCTGTTGGTTTGAGCGTGTCATCATGGTTTGTCCGCAAGACGCGTCTCGCGCGCCTCACCCGATTTAGGTTAGCCTTGCTCTCCTTCATAACCACCATGTTCTTGAAGGACAACACTTGAGATTCCAGAGATTCCTTTCGTCTCTCAGATAGCTGCTATGCCATGCGCGCGCATACTATCATCTTTTCTTTGGTTGTGAACGAGAGGCCGCCATGCTCTGTCGTCGTAGATGAAACGCATGTGAGATTCATGGAGGCATCTAAGACGGACACACTCCAATCTTTACAACGATTCGATGTCTGACCCAAACCCTCTACGAATCTAGTATGTGAAGCTCTCTGTTTCCTGTCATAGCCTGCCGCTGAAGCACGCTTACAGTCAGTGGCGTCACTGAGTATGACTCGTACTAGGTGTACGGATAGAGCGATTACACGTTCATGATCAGGTAAGTCAAGATACGCAGCCCATGCTATCCCCGGTGCCAGACTATCGATACGCAATCTGAGCATGCTGATATCCACCCGATCAGACGTGCTTGTGAACTGCGCCTTAGCCGTTAACACCGCCCACAGGACCAGAGCAAGCCGTTCACAAGCGGTTGCAAGTCCTACATGTGCTGCAGTGTACTTGTTCTCATGAATGTGATAATCTGAATCCCTTCTCTGTACTGACTACAACATACCTTGCCACGACTGCCAAGGCTTTCGGACCCGTCCAGTCTTCCAAGAAGATAGTACCTCGCAGATCGCAAGGTTCTTTCCTCACCAGGAGGTAACCGTCTGTACTGATCTCGGGTGCACCGATGCGCTCATACAGTACGTTCTCACATTCGAAATCAATTTCTCATCCACCCTTCGACCTCATGGAACATCCGAGTCGCCGGTGCGTCCCGTCCCATGGGACGTAATATTTATTGAAGCCGAGATGTCGTGTTGACGGGGAGAACAGGTTGTGTGCGTGATTGGCAGGTACACGGCACGTCTCGTCGTGTACTCCGCAGACCTCACGACCCCAAACGAGCAGATGTTCGTTCTTCCTGGGATCAACCTCGGAAATGCCACAATACAGATTTTCGCATGCCTCCCTCCTACCTCATTGCGCGGAACATATTGCTCAATGTCCGAATCCCATCTTGCGTCGGCCTGTTTCGGCTCAGAAGGCTTAGCGAGTGAGTGGGGCCGCTTCGATTCGCAGTCTGCAACAACACTTCATATTCGAGGTTCATCCGCAAGGCCTTCTATCGTATCCACATCCACTGCTTACCGTCGGCCTTACCGCTTTTATACGCCACTTTGAATCGACGCAGTTTGGAGCTCCCAACCGGCAACGGCGACATCAGTATGACAGCAGCGGAACGAATCGTTATCAGCATGCACTCCCTCGCACTGGCGTACTCTGGCTAGGCGTATCGCGAGATGATACTTCTTGCGACGTTATACCGTCCGAGCTTCTCTTCTCCCCTCACGATCCGAACATCCTCTTATAGCGCAGCATGGCTGCCATGGGTTGGTCTCCCTACGTCCTCCTCTTCCGTAGGCAAAGCTCCCGTCCCTCCCCTCTAGCCGTCAAATTACCAAATTTCCGCGCATCATGGGTGGACCAGCCGCAGTCGCTTCCGAAGGCGGGATGCAAGGGATTGCACACCTGATCGATACTTCACGACCATGGTGGAAGAATAGGCGGCTGATTGCGCTCAACGGCTGGATATTCCTTCTGTGCGTCGTCCGAGATGTCCTCGTCGCTCATAAACTCATTCTTTGATTTGTAGCCTGATTACGTCCATGACGAATGGTTACGATGGTGCGGCGTGGTTGTGGTTTGCTAAGACTGGTTTGCACTGACTGTTCATCGGGTGATTTAGGAAGCATGATGAGTACGGGTATTTCGTGTCAACTACAGGAGTCGTAGTACTGATGCGTCGACAGATGGTTTACAGTCTCTTACTCAATGGAAGTCAGCGTTCAACAACCCAACGGACGGCATGGTAAGACTTCCCCTTTTCTCTCCTCCTCATATCAGTTCCTGAGACATAGCACCATCAGTTGGGATTGCTGAATGCCATCCAAAATATTGGATGTCTCGCCGCATACCCTTTCTCCCCATATGTGTCTGATGGTTTCGGCAGACGGTCAGCCGTCGCTCTCGGCGCCATCATTATGTGCGCGGCGACAGTGTTACAGACCGCATCTCATTCAGTTGGGATGTTCATCGGAGCCCGGTACGCTCCCCCGTTCAGCTTCTATAAACCTTGCTAAACCATTACACCCAGTTTCCTTATTGGATTCGGTCTCACTTTTGCCGCCTCGGCTGCACCGGTTCTCGTTACCGAGCTTGCCTACCCTTCACACCGTGGTCCAGCCACCTCACTCTACAACACCCTCTGGTTGGTCTTCTTTAACTTCGCTTCGCATGTGATACTGACTCCGTACATGAAGGTTCCTTGGAAGCATCGTGTAAGACTTTATATCGTTGGTATCAGGCTAGATGCTGACCTTCTACTAATCACATACAGCGCAGCATGGACGGTATGTTACGCTATGCGACGATTTTATCTTTACTAATTATAAGCTATCGTTCTTCAGACGTTTGGAACGTTCAACATTCCAGATAGTTGGTCGTGGCGTATCCCCTCCGCTCTCCAAGCACTGCCTTCTGTCCTTCAAGTCTGCCTCATATGGATGGTTCCTGAATCTCCGCGTTGGCTGTGCTCCAAGGGAAGGTCAGTCTCACGATCACTGTCTGCGCTTACCTATCTACATTCTTACTCGAAATGACAGGGAAGAAGAAGCCTTAAGGACGTTGGCGTACTACCACGGTAACGGAGACCGGTACGCTATGCTCCCTGCGCTATCACGACGGAAACTGATTTCCTCTTTCCCGAAGCCATCACCCGCTGGTGGAGTACGAGTTTGAAGAAATCCGCTCCGCTATTGCTCGCGACAAGGAGGCTGAGAGCGTCGGATGGTTGACACTTGTCAAGACGCCAGGTAACCGCCGCAGGTTGCGCGTGATGATCGCCATTGCGTTCTTCTCGCAATGGTCTGGAAACAACTTGATGTAAGATCATGCTGTTTCGCTGCTTTCTCAGAGACACTTACGCATCTTTCATTCAGCTCGTATTGTTAGTAATTTTGTACATATGACAATCCGCTTGCGTCTGACGACTCTATAGACATGAACAAGACTCTCACGGCTATCGGAGGTGCGCTACGCCTGACTTGTCAAATGTGAACGTGCATCTGATAAATCCACACAGTAACGGACCCTACGACACAGCTCCTCATCGTAAGTAGCGTCAGCAAGGGTGTCTGGCAGAACTAATCGGAATACAGAACGGTCTTCTCAACATCTGGAACTTGATTATGGCATTGACCGGCGGCCTGTTGTGTGACCGCGCTGGACGGCGTCCACTCTTCCTCATCTCAACAGTCGGTTAGTATGAGTAAATGTTTGAAGGTGCAATCATGCTGATTATTGTCGTAGGTATGTTTATCTTCTGGGTACTGCAAACGGCGTGCTTTGGCCTCTACTCGACAACGGGCAACCTTGCGGCCGCACACACCTTCATTGCGATGATCTGTACGTGAACGCGTCTATGATGTCAGTGACTTGTGCTCACGCGATGTTCTTTCATACAGTCCTGTACTATGCCTTCTGTGAGTCCACTGTTATCTTCTGTTGCAGTAAATATAATACTCATCACGGGTTATTATAGACGACGTGAGCCTCTGCTCTTCCTAACATAATTGTTGCCGTGGACAAAACTAATGCTTCTCCCACCTCAGATTGCGTACACGCCGCTTATTGTCATGTTCGTGACATCCTAACTAGCTCACAACCGCACCGCTAACTTTTCAACTAGCTACAATATCGAGATCTTGCCTTTCTCCATCCGAGCCAAGGGCTTCACCGTATACAGTTTCGCGGTTACGCTCTCTCTGATCTTCAACCAGTAAGTACTTTTTTCAGACCGTTGAATGCTCTTGCCAATCCGCTCGCTTCCGTCAAAGATACATCAACCCCATCGCATTGTCTGCGTGAGTACATCCTCTCTAACGCCGTCGGCCATTGCTGATATTTTGAATAGTCTCGGCTGGAAATACTATGTGAGTAGAACTCAACCATCATCCTGACAATCTCCTTATGCGTTTCAGCTCGTGTATGTCTGCTGGCTTGCGTTTGAGGTGTGCTTCATCTGGAGATACCTCATCGAGACCAAGGGCGTAAGTCCACATATCTTCACTTTATCGTGACTGCGATTAACCTGCCTCTATAGCTTACCCTCGAGGAGACCTCTGCGTACGTACAAAAGAAAGATAATGTCTGACGGAACCTGACCTATCGACTTAGATTGTTCGACGGCCCTGAGGCTGCCGCTCAGATCGCGGAAGAAGCCGCACGAGAAGTTGCCATTGCCAACGTCGATGATGCCCACTCCGAAAAGGAGAAGGGCACCGAGAATATCATCGAGGAGGTCAAGCTGTAGGCGCTCCACAGCTCCCCGTGTTAAATCGGCATGAATACACGCGGTACGCCGTCTCCTTTGCACACGTAGTCGCGGACAAATTTTAACATCTACCTAGTACGTTTCCACTTCAAGCCAAAGATTGATAGTTCCTGAGCTCAGGACACTTCTCTTTTTCTTCACTGTATCTAATAATCATTCTGTACTTGTACGGAGACAAACCCAACAGCACTCAAATCCATTTCTGTTTCTTCTGTCAACGGCCGCAATGCATGAGTTCCCTGAGCGATATGATAAGCTCGTATTGCAGGTTCATACTACGATAGTGTCACTCTGCACGGTAAACGTTGTATACATCCCGCAAGACTGCGCAACCGGCTCACCCTCAACCCTGGGCGATGTGCCATATACACGCTTCTGTAGGCACGCTTGCTTTGCGGACTGTAGCCGAAATATTTTATGACCTGCTAGCACGGTGACTTCGGCACAGTACACGGACAACCGAGTGTTCCCGCATTCCAATGAACGGCTATGAACCGGGATAGCTTGGGTGCCACACTGACACCTCGTCAACGTGCAAGCATCCGTGAAGCTCCGCTACCAGAGACACAGGTCGCTGTGTCACCTATCCGCGCCGGTCAGGAAGCTCGGGTCGAAATGCCAATCACGTCCTTTGAAAAAAGTATTTCGCCAACCGGCCCTCCCCAAGTCGACTCGGTGTTAGGATGTTGAGCGTCCGCAGCGATGCCTATGCGACGAGGGGGACTGCACATTGGTATCAGCTGTCAACGCGGTGGATGCGTGCGTGTCAAGTTTGAAGCATGTAAACTGAACTAGCCGCCCGAATCACAGATCTTAGATGCCTCACCTCAACACCGTGTCAGCATTATCCACAGTTAACCTCCCAGAGCCGCGGTGGGAGGTCGACGCTGTGGCACAAGCGCATAACTGAGCTCCGGAAACGCTGTGAGAGACGAGGAGCGAAGTCCTAAAATAGAGGATTGTCAACCAGGGTGCTAGAGTACAAAGCGACTCAAGATGTAGTTCATATGAGAAACGGATGTTGTGAGTAGGAATCATGGACCGTGGAGCCGCGGGCGAAGAGAAGGGTAAAAACGTGGCGAGTACGTACGAAGAAGTCGTGCGTGGTGCTGCGGTAAAGGCTATCAGTGTGTAGTCGAGGCTAGGAAGACCTGAACACGAGCTTGGGCGGCCAAAATCTGCCTCGCGGACGCCGAAGGTATGTAGGGTAGCGAACCGGCGTAGCGGCCAGCCGCGATAAGCAAGTGTACGTGTAGAACGCAGCCTGGATATGTGCAATCGTCTATTTCTGTAGGTGTATGTGCGGGGAAATCAGATGGAAAACCTATCGGAACTGACAATGCCATCATATTGAGGGAATTATTGTGGATGACTGTTATCATGATCTATTTGAAGTCGGTATAATAACGAAAAGTATGGTGAGCGCTCGAAGAGGTATGGCTTGTAGCTTACAGTTTGGTCTGGTTCATAATTTCCAAGATGAGCGCATCGCAAGAGGTAATCTCTGGATCGACGCCAAAGCATTTTTAGTGAGAGTAGAAGTGCGCAAATTCGTATTAACAAGATACGCACTTACATTCCTGCACTGGCCACAAGCTGTACAACAATCGAGGCGCCTCAATAGCGGAATGACATGCGTGGGCGAATCACGCATCATCGCACGCCATCCGTGAGTAAAGTGAGGGTCTCGGTGCGTGGGGAAGTGTGGAGGTCAGAGGTGCTGGGTGTGTCAGCAGCGGCCAGACGGAGATGTCGACGTGCGTAGTCATCCACATCTTGGTGTGGGTCCAGGCGTGTAACTTCGATGTTGCGTATATATAAGCTGCGGTGGTAGGAAGCGAAGCAGATTCCCACTTCTCACATAGCACTCTTCGCCTATACTATAAGAATAAGAAAGTGAGCGCGATGGCGATAGAGACTGTCTCACCACCAAGCACGGTCTCCACACGTTTGCAATACGCCACCGCACCCCTGGACGGTGAGAAGAACTGGTCGCATATCAATCTTGACCCAGCCAGCGGCCAGCGGGTGCGTAATTGGGATGAAGAGACGCACGGGGTGAAGGTCGAGGACGTGCGCGGGCAGGAGCACGCGTTCACTCTTGACACTGCCGGCTTCCAGTTCTTCAATGACCGACCGGCGGGGCTCGCGTACGAGAAGTTCGCGGAGGACGCGGAGGTAGAGAGCGTATATTACAAATCGAGCATCGAATTCGTGAAGGAGGTGACTGGCGCGAGCCGGGTCGAGGTGTTTGATCACAGTCAGTCCTTCGTCTCTTTCGTCTGTGGATATCCAAAACTAACAACTCTGCAGCAATCCGCCGCCGCCGCCCAGGCATAATCGACGACTCACCAACGAAGCGGCAGCCCGTATCGCTCGTACACGTTGACCAGACCGCGGCGTCCGCAACCGCGCGCGTGCACAGGCACCTCCCTGCGTCGGACGTGCCCTCGCTGCTCTCGCATCGCTTCCAGCTGCTGAACCTGTGGCGCCCCCTCGGGCACGAAGCGTACGACTGGCCGCTTGCGGTGTGCGACTTCCGGAGCCTGGACGTCCACCGAGACCTGCTGCCGACAACGCTGATATACCCCGAGGGCATGCCAAATGGGGAGACGTTGAGCGTGCGCTATAACCCCGGTCACAAGTGGAAGTATCTGAGGGGAATGCGGCCGGACGAGGTGCTTTTGTTCAAATGGTGAGTATGATAGTCTTGGTTTTGCCTGTGTGGTGGTTGATCAGTGTGTGCTATTGTAGCTTCGACTCGAAGAATGACGGGCGGGCAGTCCTGGCGCCGCACACTGCGTTTGAGGACGTGACCAAACCCGAGGGAGTTCCCTTCCGCGAGTCCATCGAGCTGAGGATGCTGGTCTTCTATGATGAGTGAACGAGTCGCTGGCTTGCTTCAGAGGACTGCCTTTGTTGTACTTGTACTATATATATGCTGTTAGCGTGTAGAACAGCTATTTCCACAGAGTGACTGATGTAAAAACAGCCACATGAGTGAATAATTTAATTCTTGTGCCGGATGGTAAGAGGGACGGTGATGCTCAGTTCTGCACACCATGCATTGAACCTCGAATGCATCAGCTGACCGTGGGAACGCGTTCTACGACAGCCGCTTGCACGGTGAGCACTGTTCTTTCGCCTGGCTTCTCCTCACTCATTGGACTCGTAAAAACCTTTGCTATCATTATGGGCAGAATGCTAATCAGTATTCTCAGTAAAAGGCGACAAGGAGTCTTCATACTTATCCCCGGTTCTCTGCATACTTTGGCTACTTTCTTGCCAGCCGCCACCACCTCAGTATCACGATGCGTTCTGGAAGCATTCGCTATAACCCCATTAATATGCGTTATGGGATTTTCAGCGACCACTGATGCTATCTAGTTTGCCACGACCATCGACCCTGCCTTCAACTAAACATCGAACCTCTGCGCTCATATGCAGTCTCTTTCCGCCACTCGAGGATCATTCAGGCTGTCCTTGAAGTCGCTAAACCCGAGCAAAGGAATTCTAGAGCTCAAGGTATATGACACTAGAACCATTTGACCGCCTTGCGGAGAGTTTACACCAGCTTGGTTGGCAATAACTATCGCGACTACTTCCGTGCGAAATGCGTCAGATTTTTCGCTGACCACAACAAGACAGAGATATCTAACGTTTGTGAGTCCTCTCGCGAGATTAAATGGAAAACGCATCAAGCAGCTGTCCAAAGGGATCCGCGTTCTGGTTGGCTGCAGAGCTCACCCACAATATCTGTATAAAACACAGGAATGAGTCTGCACGGCTGGTCATATTTTATCTGCATAGAGGCTAGAATCATACCAAATAGGCCTCTAGCTGCGAACACTTCAGCCGCCCCCTCACCGTCTCAGATGGATGCATTCGCAGAAGGTATGTTTATCTTGTCCTTGCAGCGCTCGATATCTATTAACTATACATTTCAGGTGACAGAAAATATTTTCAATTTCCAACCGTGGATACCCGAGATAGCCTCGTAACCACCTCGTCAGTCTTCGATTATATTGGTCTGCAAGTTTAAAGTCGGGTGCAATATTGGCCTTTTTTCCCCGTGCCTTTCGCCGCAAATATTTCACGACAGGATTCGGAAGGTAGGAACCAGGCGGAAGACAACAGTTCCGCAGAGCCAGATGATGTGGCACCTTTCCGCGGTTTGCAGTATCAACGCTAACGCCTGTGTTGAACGATGCAATTTGCGCCGGTGGTTGACCCTCGACATCATCGGTGCGTGCCTCGTTTTATTTTGCCCATGGTTCGATTTAGCGGCCCTTCATCCCAGTATCAATGAGAAACAAGTTCGCATACCAGATACCTCGGCGGGGTTGTTGAAGGCTTTAGCTGACGACCAAGTATAAATGAGCCGGGGTCGAGCAGCATACATCTTAGTAAGTGAGAGCGCCCCTTCTTTCTATTTTCCTGCCGGCTACCTATTCTTTGTGGTGATGCGGCATTTCAGCGCGTCGCTATCAATGCCTGGGTTATTCCAAAGATATCCTTGGGATTTTCTACGGCCACAGCAGAGCGGGGTTGCTTGTGCTGCAGGAATCTTCATCGAGTCAACGCTGCTCGTGTTCTTATGAACAATGATGTTTTCCGAGACTATTCGGATCCGGATAGTCGATCCGTGCGGTGCCTTCGAGGAACGCACTCTTCAGAGTCTTTCAAGACCCAAATAATTTTTTTTTCACCCCTGAACCACATTGCTAAATTTATTCCCCGACGGGCGTCTGATCAATTGCGGGACGCGTGAAATTAGAAAGAAATTAGTGTAAAGTCTGCAGGGTGCATGTATTGCAACGCTGCACTCGACCTCTCGCTCGACATGCGAGGAACGGCCGTAGCCAGCTTGGCTATCCACCTCCCGCCATCTCTGCAACAGTAATCACCTGCGATCTACGATGAATGAGTCGAGCTCGGTCGTTTCGGGGCCACAGTGGACGTCCCCAGAGTCGTTGTGTGTACGTTGCGGTAATCCTCTCACCGATGTCTATCCCCCGTCGAAGCTGTGCCTTCAATGTCACAGGCAAGTCAACCCCATCCAGGCCAGCTCCCGCCCGCCTGATGGAAGAACGGTGCACAAGCGTGTCAGTAAACAGCGCTTCCGCCACCCCAAGGCAAAGGTTCGTCGCTATCTAGGTTGTGTAATCTCATGCACACAATTTCCGCCGTCGTGTGTCGTCGAACTTACTATACCGCCGCAGCTGGGTCCTCCTCCTGCACTTCAATGTATTATTTGTGCAAAACCCGCCTCCCCCCACATTAGTGCATACTACGGCGTATCCGCATGTATCAGTTGCTACGATCGTTTGGGTGCTGCCCGTTTCCAGCCGGTCCCCGAGGTGGTGGAACCGACAGTCGTCCCACGGAAACATCCCGAAGCCCGTACGAGAGCGAAGTCCAGCATAGTGGCACCTCATACTAGCGGGCCACCCCCGCCTCCTCCTTCACACGTGCCCTTCCTGCAGCCCACTGTGCCACATATTGTTACAGACCGGTCCCCTTCAAGTTCTAAACTGGTTGTCCCATCCTCCTGGCTAAATTCCCCGCTCCATGACCTGATTAGCAGGCTGGAAACTGCCAATCATTTTAACCAGAACGGCGAGTTCATCTTCCCGCACTTCTTGCCCGCCTCGCCAGGGGCCACTCTTGAGGTAGAGTGATCTTCCAGTTTTGTGTTGATCTCTCACAGATTTGACTTTTATTTAGGCTGTTTGGCCAAACCTCTTCCACCAACCGATCGTTTTGCCTGTGGTACCTGGATTTCCTCGCGAGCCAGTTTCGCATAACCCCTCACAGCCAAGCGAACGATGGAAGAGCGGGTCTCACCATGCAGCCGACTTAGCCGCCCAACGGCCTCCTTCGAACAACGGTTCAGATGTGCGAAAGGGACACACCGAAGATGTCAGGATCAGAGATGTTCAAGGAACTCAAGACTCTCCTATCGACCTCATAGGAATTGTTGATAATTGCATCCAGAATGCTAACATCCGAGCTATCAGATCGACGCCGGCCACAGAAGGTTCCTCTCTCTCGGGCACACCCACAGAAACCAAACCAAATGGGTCCGGTCCGTCGAGTGTCACGATCGTTCCCCTCGATCTACCTGCTAGCTCCGACCCAGTTCTTCCCTTGCTTCCAACTCCCTCTTCATCAAGACATGTCTCGCCCGCGGTAGAAAAATACGGCGAGGCTGAAGCACGGACGCCTTCCTTGACGTCTGCCGCCAGTGCATCTACATCAGCACTTGACAGCCTCGCCGATGATGAACTCACTGCGGAAGACAATGGTCATCGTCTGCGCGGATGGGATAGCGAGCTATCCGAACTAGAATCGGATGAGTCAGGAGGCGACGATAAGACCGAGGATGACGACGAGACCGAAGACGAGACCCCTGTGGAGGTACTTATTTCGGTCATTCCGCCATGTTGCCGGATACTAAACACTATGCACTCCTCCAGCAGTCTAGCGGGCTACGGATCACGTTACCTGCCGTCGTGCGCAAGGCAGTTTCTAAGCCACTGCATATATGCAAGAAGGCGTGGTGCCACAACATGCTGGCGCCGCGTTCGAGATGGAAGACATGTGTTTTCTGTAGGAGGACATCACGGATGTATGAACGCGCGAAGCGCGGAGGGTATTACAAATGGTTGAAGAACGACGAGGACGACGATATACTCGATCAAACAGGGGAGGTATGTCAGCTTGGTTCATCGTGTTGGGAATGATATTCACGTACAGCTACCCTATCAGGTTGTCGTTCTAACAGGTACTTTTAAATGCACAATCGAGGATGTTATCTGTTGACTAAGTACCATGAAATAGGCGGCCGACGCAAGTGTACTATACGGACATGCACTGAGATCTTACCTCCGGCCGAAGAGTATCGCTGGAAAATGTGCGAGGGATGTCGAACCCGGACAAGACTTCGTGCAAGAGAGCGCAAGCATGACGCACCAGCCAAGCCTGGTTCAACTTCTACAACGTCAGACGAAGATGCGGACTTGCCCCTATCTAAGCAATTAGAGTTGAAACGACAGATTCAGAGACTCAAAGGGCTGACCCTCACATTCCGTGGCCGCACCATCGCGAAAGTCGATACTCGACCTCCAGAGTCACCATCGCTTCCTACGCATGTGGCTACACCAGTGGAGGCGGCTAAGGGTTGGGCGCAGTCTATGGTGAGTGGCAGCCCATACATCGTCTAAACAGTACTATAACAGTACATGCGCAGCTCGTACACGACAACGTGGTACGGATGACGGTGTACCAGACCTTCGAGGGACTTATTGAGGATTTCTACACTCGCCTTGCATCGTTCGTCACAGCGCAGTCACTCTACATCCTGTCAAAACGGATGAGACAGCCTGGTTCAGACGTTGGCTCGCCTGCGGTCTTCACCTTCGACGGCGAGTACTCCGTAGTGGCCGACCCCGCCGGTGGCGATGTCAGTGCACGGATACACGCTGTGCAGGTGACCATATCTCAACATCTGGGCCTTGAGTTCAGGTGCGTCACCCTGTTCCGCATCTCTCTGGTATCTATTCCCTCTGATGTAGCTGATCTCTACTTGCGTAGGCACATCGGGACGAGGGTCGACCCCAGCGGCATGATTGACGGGGCCTTTTCATGCACGCATGAGGTCCTCATTCCGCTCCCGGAAGAGCCAACGGCGCCTACGGAGGTCCCGCTAGAGGCTACCGAGGGAAAGTCCATCCCACAGCCCCAAGCCCTCCTTAGACGGATGGCGGGCGAGCTGAATATCTCTTTGTCATGGGATCGGTCTCATCTCTATTTTCCTGGTATGCGGACTGCAGTACGCTTCTGCTTAGTAGGATAAGCGTTTACGCTCGTTTTTATTCGATATTTTATACCGTCATATTGTGTTCTTGTGCGTACTAACATCCACAGTTGTGTTTTGCTAGCTATACAGTTTGTTTTCTGTCGGTTGAATGAGTCTTGTCGTTTCCCATGTTTTCACTGCCACCGACTACAGCCCGCATGCTGACAACATGGGGATCATCCTACCCGCGGAAATCGTCCTCGCATGCCGTGTGGCTACTAACGCCCTCGGAGGCTGATTTCTCCAAGACTCGCCCAGGTATGTTTCTCCTATTCATGAAGCTCGTAAACACCGCCGAGGTCACGCTGAGAAGCTCATCTCTGATGTACGTATTCTGAGATAAACGTGTGGATGTTGCTTGACTCTTGCTATTGAGTGGTGAGTCATATACAACGTGCGAAGCCTCAAAACGCCCTCGAAGGTTAATTATGCCGATGCGATCAAATTGCATAGCAGCGGTTCCCGTTCCCAACACACTCTATCGCTGAATATACAGCGGTTTGTAAGTCTCAAAGGCAACCTTTTCTTCTATCTATAAGGATTTTATCAATCCTGCGGACGAAAGACAAGAGGTGAAGATGTGGGTGATTTAAGCAAGAGATTGCGTGGTGACGCGCCTCGCTCGCAAGATTATCTCTACCTCCGGATCTGTCTCTCGGGTCAATGGTAAGTACCACCTCCACCTGGGGCAGTAAGTAAGCACATCCAATACACCGTTTACACTGAGTCAGAAACCGTGACATACGGATAGCGGCATGTGAAGGTCATATGGGCCAATGGAAAAGGGGCTAGGATTCTTATTTATTGCCCATCCCACGCATACCAACGACACACGCCACAATCCCTCCAACTTCCACATCTCATCTCATCCGCCCGCTAACGGCCACTCTTGCACAGCAGACGTACCACTTTTCTCCCCATGTCCAATATTCACAAATATGGCTGGACGGCCGTGCCTAGAAACGCCTCCGTCCTTCTCTCGGCTCTCCCTCCTAATCCCACACCAGCGCCCGACTTTGAGATCACAACTCTTACCGACTTTTCTGGGGACAACGACAAAGATCTGCTCGCGCGATGTGCTGCATTTGCCAAAGAAACGTTGAGCGAGCCGACGTTCAATCATTCCATGCGGGTGTACATATACGGTTAGTCCTCCATCTTGGACTTCCTCGCACAAGGGCTGAATGCGAAGGCTTTGTCTTCAGGCTGCGCTCTGGTACAGCACCACTTTCCTACCTGGTCCATCGCAGAGTGGCGCGCCACATTCTACCTCAGCTCCCTCTTCCACGACATCGGTACCGCTGAGGCCTATCTCCCTCAGACCGTAGAGGAGGTGGACACCAAGAGCAAGCTTAGCTTCGAGTTCAAAGGCGGGATAGTCGCAAGGGATTACATACTGAAGCACGGAGGTGCAGAGGATCTGGCAGATGCAGTTTGCGAGGTAAGTGTAGTCACGACATATCCATGTGTGATGCCAAAATAGCTGAGCGAGACGGTTACCAGGCCGTCATCCGTCATCAGGACGTGCTCATCGAAGGTGGAAATATCACCATGGTCGGACAAGTCTTACAGCTCGCTACACTCATCGGTGAGTACGACGGGCACTCCTTCCGTACCAGTCTGACCTACCATCATGATTGCAGACAATATCTCCGCGAATGCACAGCTCCTCTCGCCGGCCCTCATTGAACACACCGTCCGCACGTTCCCTAGGTTAAAATGGTCAACGTGCTTTATCTCCGTGCTTCGCAAGGAGTTCAGTGTCAAGCCGTGGTCCCACTCGACAACATTCGAGCGGGCAGGGTATGCTATCTCTGATGAGGAGGCACAACGGTTGGGTGTCGGACTGGAGCCTAAGGGGGAAGCGGACTTCGAAGGACACGAGAGGAGCAACTTTATCAGTAACGTGAAGGGAAATGATGGGATGAACCGCTTTGAATGAGAAAAATCAAACTGTAGGTAGCATAGTCAGAAAGGTATCGTCGACACTGAGACGGATACATACAACTGTAACATCTCAAATACTTCTGATTGGAGGGATGTATCAACAATGGGCGAAAATGCAGTGAAATTCACTTTACACACACAAAGAGCACTACTAACGATCAACCTTGTTCTCAATACCAAGCATCGTGCAAAACGCAGCCGTCTGTGGGCTCGGCGTGTGTTGTGCTAAGTTCGAGGAACACAGTCAGCATAACGAGTATCTAACCGCGTCAGAGGGCACTTACTCGGTTGTTTTGCGCCGCCTCCCTTTCTCCCAGGATTCTGCGGCCCCGGAGCAGTCGCCGCAAACACCTGACATTCATCTATCCGCTTCTCTCGCCGAATACCGTCTAGCACGTTCTCCTCTACCCACTTCAGCTCTGTCGCTACCGCCTCCCGCGCCTCCGCCTCTTCGGGGTAGCGCAGTTGGTATTTTGACGTCGACATGAAAGGGTTAAATGCACGCGTAATGGCAAGCCATTCAGGGTCGTAAGTTAGCACTGGGGGACCCGACGAAGGCGCGGAGTGGCTCGGCTCCGGGATGTCAACGATCTACGTTTATGTGAGTTGTAGCAGGAAGGGCGGTGGTCATGGTCAAAGCGGCGTACTTCTAGGAACTGCCTACGTGGTAGACACTTATCTAGCGCGAGAAACTTCGTGTTGGGCCAACCCTTGCCGTCCCCCCATTCTCGTGGGGCAGATGTACCTTCCGACGGGCCAGGTATAAGGGAGGCGGCAACTTCCTTTTCATCTTCTTCACCTGCGTCCAGATCATCCAATTTGATTTCATCGGGATTCACGCCAGTTGGCATAGGGGGTGCATCTGAGGATACAGGGGGCCCTACATCGTCGAAGTCGTCATCCTCTATCGCAATCTCGTCGGGGTTGCCTATCGGTGCTTTTGCAGTAGATCCTTGTACGGCAGGTTCAGACTCGCCGCCCTCTTCCCATACAACCTGTGCCTGAAATCGCACATGTAGGTGCGCGCTGAACCACCATCCTGGACGGAGGTTGTTCAGTAGACCCCACATCGGCGGGCTGCCCAGTTTGCCGCTGTCGATGTCGGCTCCAAAGAACGGCTTGGCGCGGAGAAGACGAGGCTTGTCGCCATGGTGGGCAATATTTTGGGGCCAGTCATGCGAGAGGAAGACCGTTGGAGCGGGGGTCAGCTGTGCCAGAGTTAGTTGAAGTGGGCGTTGAGCGCGAAATGTCACATACGAGGGACAGACGCATGATATTGTACTCGCGTATATGATAAATGCTGCGCATGCTTCCTGGTGTGTATGGAACGCGCTCCCAGAACCCTATTTGCTGTCAGATGCAGTAGTATGCAATATCGTCAAGAGTATCCACCTTGCTGAAAGTCCCTGTCTCCAAAGATACCTGATGCACCAGCTATCCTGATTCCGTTAACTTGCACACAACCCGCATGGCCTAGGAAATACATATTGGGCGCAATCCAGCCTCCATGAAAGAGCTCCCAGAAGTAATTTGACGCTTCATGATTCCCTCCAATGATGATAGTCAGTATCGGAGCAACCTTTTCTCCCGTATAGTACCTGACCGGACGGGACAAGACAAGAGTATGAGCAGCGCAAGAGCAGAAGAAATGCATAGTAGACACGCACGAGTATCCAATACTCACTTCCAGAACTCGCCCATTTCCTTGTACTTGTCCGGTACGCTCATGCACGCGAGGTCACTCTCATTTCTAACCGCTTGAAAGTCACCACAGATGAGCAGCAACGAGACCTTGTAGCCGTTACGTTCCTCGAGAGATGCGATAGAGGTATAGATCGCATCGAGCTGCCCGTGACAACATCCCTCGACCGCAACCTGAACGACGTCAATGGCGGTTTACAGAAAAGATCGGTCTCTCCGTACCTTCATGTCGCACGATAAGTTGATCAGAGGTTACGCGCAAACTTCGATTGGGAGGCCACGTTTTATATCTGTAGTCTGTACTACGGAATGGAGGAGTACGAGTAAGAGCAGTAACGGCGGTATCGAGCTTTGCCCAAAGTGTCGACGCCACCAGGGTAAAGTACCGACGCTTTCTATGTTTGGGCTTACCGACGCTATGCGCGCTAGTAGCTCGTGAGAATTCTCTCGGCGATCCCCGAGGCGCTTGTGAACGGCGGGCAGCACGGCGTCCACACCGACAGAATCGTCGGTCGAAATCGCTGCCAACGCCGTCGTGCTCGACGCTCTCCTCAAAACAACCCACAGCGGTGCGTACCTATGTCCTTACACTATACTTCTGCGAAAGATTGGCTAGATTCAACGAGGGCGTTGGAATGGATGGCACTACTCTTGCGTGGATGCATGTCGGGTCAGGTCAGTCTAATATAACTCTTGCTTTAGGTCCACCACTCCCGCCATGTCGTCAAAACTTCCCTCCGTCCTCTCCGCCACCGATGAGGAGATCCAGCTGCTGCTGGCCGCTCAGGCGCACATTGGTACCAAGAACTGTGACAAGTCTATGGAGCCTTACGTCTGGAAGAGGAGAGCGGACGGTACGCATGTCCCTGACTTCTCGCGAAGGATATCCTCGAGCATGGTGCTTTTGCAGGTGTACACATAATCAACATCGGAAAGACCTGGGAAAAGCTCGTTTTCGCTGCCCGTATCATTGCCGCCATCGAAAACCCGAACGACGTCTGTGTTATCTCAGCTCGTCCCTACGGCCACCGTGCCGTCCTCAAGTACGCCGCAAACACCGGCGCCCAAGCCATCGCTGGCCGATTCACCCCCGGTAGCTTCACGAACTACATCACCCGCTCGTTCAAGGAGCCCCGTCTGATTATCGTCACCGACCCCCGCGTTGACCACCAAGCCATTCGCGAAGCGTCCTACGTCAACATTCCCGTGATTGCCTTCGCCGACACTGATGCTCCTCTCAAGTACGTCGATGTCGCCATCCCCACAAACAACAAGGGCCGCCATTCGATCGGTCTTGTGTGGTGGTTGCTTGCCCGTGAAGTGCTCAGGTTGAGGGGGACAATCCCTCGCACACCTGATGGCTGGAACGTGATGGTTGACATGTTCTTCTACCGTGACCCCGAGGAGGTCGAGAAGCAGCAGCAAGAGGAGGCACAGGCCAAGGCCGCTGCCAGCGCCACTGCTGAAGTCGAGCCCACCGCCGACTGGGGTGCTGCTACAACAGCTCCTGGCGGTATTGACCCGACACTTGCGACTGAAGGTACGTTATACTGAAAATATTCCGTATTTCATGCAACTGATCCTCTGAAAACTAGGCCTTGATTGGGCCGCAGAGCCAGCGGCTGCTGGTACCACCGATTGGGCAGCTGAGCCGGCAGGTGCTGCAGCAGGATGGGGAGCAGACGCCGGTGCGGCGGCTAGTGGCTGGGATGTGTGATCCACTTGACGGTTGCATAGTGTGGAGGGTTTGACACATTTCTGCTGCAGTATTCTCCCTCGTTCTCTGGCCATGCTATGTTGCTATTTCCCCCATGTTTCTATAGTTCTTTCTAGCAAAAGATGTGCAACACCATGATCAAGGCGAGGCTTTTTGCTCGGCTTCCCCTGCAGCTACGCCAGGTTTGCGTGCTTGATCATATGCCTGGCATGACTAAGTAGTACACGATGGGCGATTACCGCCAACGCTGCTTGCGCTCTCCCACAACACAAGAATACGACAGATGGCAAGCAAACCGCTCAACGTTGTCATTGTTGGCGGACACGGTAAAGTGTGTTCGCTCGCAGTTTCACCTGCTGTAGTATCTCACGTGTGACCCCCAGGTTTCCTTACGGCTCACGCACCTGCTCACTGCTCGTCCTAACACGAAAGTAACGTCCATTATCCGATCCCCTGATCACATCCCCTCAATTACGGAGCTTTCGGCGACGCCGCTATTGCTGTCGCTCGAGGACGCTCCGGTATCAGACTTCGCCGCTGCGTTCAAGGCAGCGAGTGCAGATGTCGTGTACTTCAGCGCGGGAGCTGGTGGCCAAGGTGGACCGGAGAGGACTCGAAAGGTAGACGAAGAGGGGGCCATCAAGGTGTTCGACGCCTTGGAAAGCCTGGCGGAGGGCGAGAGGCCACGACTGATACTGGTCTCTGCGATTGACACGCGGGACCCGGAGAAGCCGCCTCCGGCATATTATGTGCGTTTCTCAATTGTTTCTCTGCTTCGTTGACTCAGCAAGATCGTCTAGACGGAGGAAGATTTGAATGTCTCGGCGCGGGTGCGTAGCAGAATTGCGGCGTACATGGCTGCAAAGTATGCGGCAGACAAGAACCTCGCAGCGCGGACAGCGTTCAAGTGGACTATGCTCCGTCCTGGTGGGCTGACGGACGGCCCAGGAACAGGCACGGGTGTAGTAGGGCACGCGCATCTTTCGAAGACTATTTCGGTGAGCTATAGGCATTTCGTGTTATGTTCTAAAGATCAACAAAATGTTAATCTTTGTCTGGTGCGGGTAGAGAGACGATGTGGCGAAGGTGCTGTTCCTTCTATTGGAACGGGATGATGCTGCGGGCCTTGGTATTGATCTTGTTGGGGGAGACGAGCCGCTTGAGAACGCATTGGATGCGTTCATTGCCAAGGGGGAGAGCGACTTTCTCGGCTGAGATGCTACCTGACATCCGAAGGAAAATAAGTATCAGCTACAGTCAGTCAATGTAAGAGTAGAATATGATGCGTCAGTCGTATGGCGAAGGGTTTCCTTCTACTTGAACGAACAGTGATGTAACCAACAAAACTTTACGCCTCCTTCACGATTTCTTGATTTGGAGGACTGGTGAGCTGAGATAGCAACGTTAGTACTTCGCCATGACACTGATGCCGTAGCTAGTTAGCGTAGAACGGCACCATGTCTCCACCAAGAACATCGCGATCCAAAATTGGTCTCGTTCACAACCATTCAGATCAGTTGCTACAGCTCATCAGAGTTCATATCGTTATTCGTAAGCACATTAATAAATCTAAGTAAACTGCTATAGTCCTTCACATCGAAAGCAACAAAACAACAATAACGACAGAAGCAAGAAGCTACCAACAACTTTACATACGTTCCGTCTACTTAGTAAGATCTACGTACTGTCCGGAGCAAATTGTGGTGCTCTCAAAGTGCAAGCGTGGGGTATAATATAGCAGGCCTGATAGTCCGTGTTCGTGACAATAAGGCGTGGTTGACCGCTTGTAAGCGTCCAGAGCAGAAAGGATCCGTGGGCATCTAGTAGGTCTCAGCAGGCCGTATCGGTGCGTGCGCGTCCGACCCGTCCGATCCTGATCTGGTGTCGGGTCGGGACGATAGTTCTTGGCGATACTGCCTCTGGAGGAAGACAAGCCCGCCAAAGTACACAGCAGGAACGAGCTGGACAATACAATGCAACGTTGAGCATATGTTTTCGCGCAAGGATGGAGGGAAATGCGCACCACAAGCCATATAATCCAGACAATGTTTGCCCCGTTTGCGACTTTGCCACGTCCAGTGTACAACGGCCACTCTACCCTGAAGCCAGTGCGGACCTGCAAAAACATGCATCAGTATGCTGTACGACGAGAACAGTGACCGGTATGAGAACATACCTGATAGAACGCGATGCCGATGATGAGCAGCCCGAGGATGGCATGGAAATAATTCTGCAGCGTCCTGCCACGGATTCTCAGGCGGTACGATGGCGTCGGCTTAACGAAGTGGATGACTGCGCCAAGTGATATTTGCACAAAGTAAAGCACGAACAGCGCCACGCCCCATTTCATGTGCGTGTCGCCCAGCTGCGGCACTCCGTTCATTTTGACTGCCGTCACGCCCAGTGCGAAACCGGTCACGATCAGAGGTAATGCTGTAAGAATAACATTGATGATGAGCGCAATGCATGCGACACTTAACGTGGAGAACGCACCAAAGCAGAACTGGATGATCCAGTGCAGCGTGAACCATACCCCTGAAAACGTCCTCGCCCATCGCGCGACAATGGCGCCGAGAGGCAGAAACACCAAGAACCCGAGCATGCTGATCAACGCATGGGCGACAATGTAACGCTCATACGGCAGCAGAGGAATGCCCGCAAACACCGGGGCGTCATTTCCTGCGGTCTGATTTCCACTCGAGCTGGCACCGCCACTGCTGGTCGACTGCGCAATAGTGGAGACGGGATTGGTCGGGTCTTTGGAATCTGATGCCAGTGCGCCCGAGAGGTCAATTTGTGTCGGACCAGATTCGAGGTGCTGTAAGAGCGTGGCGTCCGCAGCAGAGTCGCCTGGGTTCGTGCCTCCAAATGCCCAGATGATCGACTTCTGGTTAGCGCCGTCCGAGTCGATCGTAAACACATATTTGGGATTTGTCCCGGTCGTCACGCTGGAGGAGGTCTGCAGTGAAGCGGTACGTGGAGGGGCGGAATCAACCGTTGGCATGACTTCGGCAGGAGCATGGCGTTGAGAAAGCGTGATGCTACCGTCCGAGTTCGGCCACATGATGACCATGGGTGTGTTTGCCATCTGTGTTCCAAAGCCCCTAGGACGTACAGCAGAGATTAGTAGAGGTCCAAGTACTCTGAACAGAACGCATACATCGCTATCCACCCCAGTTGCGCGCGGCCAAGGCTTTGTAGTGTGTCTGTGTATAACTCTCAGAACGTGGCTCGACCCATGTCACACAAGAATACGCACATTGGATGCTTGTGCCATTCACTAAACCACCAATACACATCAGATCCGTGCACACCACGCCGCCGTTCATGCCTATGAGAGCGGACGAATTCGCCCCCGATGACGACGGATTCATGATTGAACCGGTGGCAGGTGTACTCGGTGTTGCGGTCGGGGTGATGAATGTAGCAGTAGGGCCATCGTCATCGTCGTTGTCAGAACCATGGTCCCCTCCCTATAGATTGGTGAGCACGACGGTGTCAGGAAGCAACAGCGTAACAAAAGCACTGACCTTGGGCCTAGCATAGACTACCGAAGACGCAGCGAAAGCAAGAACCGCAAGACTAATACGCATTTTAAAGTATGGGAACACAAGGAGTGGCGAAGGTGAAACTTGCGGGATGTTTGCAAACCCCGTGCTTCTTATAGGCTCTTCGCACGGGAAACAACCAGGAAATTGAACGACTGCGGTTACGATCAGTAATGGGAAAGTACCCGGACGCGTGTGATCATCTTACCTCAACGGGGCAGGTGTTATGGTTCCGTGTGTGAACCACTTCCGTCCCCAGCCTAACCTCATCCTCGTGCTGGGCGGCGAAACTCATCAAACACTGGTAAAATCCGGGGGAGCACATCTCGCAGCATAACCTGCACAGCTTTACTCGAAACATGGCATTGTGAGAACGCACCTAGGAAAGACGATCGTTGGATTGGAGGGCGCATAATGGAAGTTTCGGACTGCGGCGCCAATTACTTATCAAACCAGACTGCGTCGCGCGTAAGTGTGAGAAACTCCCGACGAACCCAACAACGATAGCCGGTGATTATGTGTGGCAAAGGCGGTGAAGTCTTCCCAAGCTGCGTTTGCCACGCAAAATGAATGACGAACGGCTCTGCTTCTACTCATCGACTAGTCGCTGTGAGTAGGCAGTGATGTGTAAGTGTTTATTTGCCACAAGCGAGGCCGCACGCAATGAACAGGGGGGCCGAGTGGTGAGGCTATGCATAGCCACCTGTGTGGTTCCCTCGTTCGAGAGCTATCGGCAATACGAGGGTAGGACACTCTTCGCAGACTGTCAAATCTTCTATAGCTCAGTGCGGCTGGGCGTGGGATCACAGCACTGCCCTTCGTCTCTCTGATATAGTTGAGAACCCATGGTGCCCGTTGAGCACGATTGGGAGAGCTTGAGCATGACTATCCACCATGAAAGGGAGGCTAGTACATACCAAGCAAGCACCTTCAAGTGCTCTGAAGTCGCCGCAGGAGTGCGTGAGTTGTCGAGGACCGATTACTGCCGGAATTGAAGGCTCATGCAGCTTCAATGCAGGCACCAGTATTGATTCACAGTCATTTCAGAGCAAGACGTCAAAAAGCATGGCCAGAATCGTAGAACGGTACGTCTCAGGATACAGCACGGTACAGAGACAATCGCAAAGGGTCCCGTCGAGGGCGCTTCGTATCTAATCACGGTCATGTGACGATTGTCTGGAGCCTGATCTCGCGCATGTTTGATTCCAGCACGCCTGGTCACCAACACCTTTCTCTGCTCAGACCATGTCTTCTCCACTTTCCCTATACGAGCCACTGGAAATTATTGGCAATGGCTCGTTTGGTATCATCAGGAAAGTCCGCCGGAAAAACGACGGTGTGGTGCGTGTCGCCTGCATCTTGCCACGCCCGCGTCTCATCTCGTTTGACAGTGTTTTGCGCGCAAGGAGCTCAACTTCGACAGGATGACCGAGCGAGATAGAAAGCAGATTGTTGCAGAAGTGTACGAAGAATATGTGATTGCACTGTCACCCGCTGACACAACCGCAGGAATATCCTCAAAGACTTGAAGCACGAACACATCGTTCGCTACCACGATCGTCATGTTGACAGGGATGCCAGTGTACTGTATATTCTCATGGAATACTGCGGGGGAGGAGATCTCTCAGGTGTAATAAAACAAGCACAACGCCATGGACGACCAATACCCGAAGACACTGTCTGGAACTACTTCATGCAAATTCTGCTCGCCCTCAACCATTGCCATCATCCACATAGCGGGCAGCGTCAGAGCAATGGAGGATACACAAGTGGAGAGGAGACGGACAGGGATCGGGGCAAGAGGCCGCAGATTCTTCATAGGGATTTGAAGCCTGACAATGGTGCGAGATCGTATGAACGGGCTGGTTATTCCTGCTTACTCCTCATCACAGTCTTTTTGAATGAAAACAATATCGTCAAGCTCGGCGACTTCGGCCTTTCAAAGGCACTGGCTCAGGCTAGCTTTGCCAACACTTACGTTGGCACCCCGTATTATATGTCGCCCGAACTGATGCAGGAGAAGTCCTACGACTCAAAGTCTGACATATGGTCTCTGGGATGCCTTATTTACGAGTTGTGTGCGTTGAAGCCTCCATTTCACGAAGCAAAAACACACGCAGAACTCAGTATCGCTATTCGAAACGGACGAATCCCGCCTCTGCCCAAAGGATACAGCCCCGCGCTGGCAAACGTCATTAAAGCCATGTTGAACATTAATGTCAGTCCCGCCAAGTTCCAAATGTCGCTGTTCTGACCAGAAACGCTTTAGCCCGCTATGAGACCTTCCGCACAACAACTTCTGCAGCACGAACGCCTCGACCTCGCATTCAAAGTGTCGGAAACACAGAAGATGTAAGCCTGGTTGGCTGTCGCTTTATGTCATGTGTATGAGCTCACACACGGTCAGGTTAACGACAGTCAAGGCGCATAAAACCACAATCGTTGCCCGTGAACGCGAGGTTGCAGCGCGTGAAGCTGCCATCGCGGAACGAGAGATGCGCATCACCTCGGTGCTGACTGAGAAGGAGAACGAGCTCACATCTCTACGCGCCCTCCTCTCGACTGCCGAGGCAACACACCAGCAGAAGGTCCGCGAGGCTTTGATGAAGAGGGAAGAGGAGCTACGGGCCATGGTAATGAAGCAGGAGGCAGAGGTAGCAGCGCGAATGGCGAAGAGAGAAGAGGAGATAATGGAAGCGGTGAGGCAGAGGGAAGAGGAGATCGCGAAGATGTGGGCAGATTGGGAGAAGGAGACGAGGGAAGGGATGTGTCGTGCAGTAGAGGAACGGATGAATTGGGTCAAGGAGCGGACGGAGGAGCTTGAAAAGGAAAAGGAGAGAGTCGAGGGCGTACGGGTAGAGATGGAACGCAAGATGGAAGAGATCGAGAGGAAAGCAAGACTTGAACTTGCAGGCTCCAAACCGGCACGACCCCAACATCCATTGGAAGAGGTCAAGAACATTCTCGCTCCATTGCAGCGTCTGGCTGCTGATTCTGTTGCGGAGCATCAGACCCCGATCAGAGGTAGCAAGTTGGGCAAACCGCCTGTGTTCGAGACACCTATCAGTCGCACGGAGCCCGCAGAATTCCCGTCGGCGATGAAGGGTGTTATCCTCACAGCTACGGGCGAAACATTGGCCACTCCAGCGCCGACAGAGTTCGCTAAGCTTTTCATGGCGACACCGAAAGTCAGCTTGAACTTCGCCCAGATATTTGACTTCGACTCGGAGACAGATGAATCAGCGGACGAGGACGGATATGAGACAGATACGAGACCATCCTCATTAACGTCGACTGTACGAGGAAACCCTCGACCACCCGCTGCGACCCAGGAAGACTTGGAGATCACGCCGAAGCAAACAAACACTGTCCGACCGACTCGATTACGACGACCTTCGATGCGCGCAAACTCTCAACGACCACTGCTGGAGGCGGCATCAATTGATAATGGCCCTGTGGCTTCAACGTCAACGTCGGCTTCTTCGTCGTCTACCTCGAGTCAGCGCAAACCCAGGACAAAGTCGAAACCTCGGCCAGCGTCCAACGGTCCGGCGACCAAGAACGTTCCCTCGCCCAGTGAGCCCGTCGCATACGACCCCTCAGACGAAGAGAACCTTCCGAGCCCCTTCTTGAAGAAAGTGGACAGAGAAAGGCTATCGAGGACAGCGTCGGTGCCGGTAGCCGCACTGGGGTCTGATAGCGCCCCGTTGTCCTCTGGAAGCTCAGGAACTCTGCAGATCACACGGACTAGATCGGCAGCTCCGAGGAAGAGTGTAGGCACTCTAAGAGCAGTCGCAGTCCACAATGCTGCAAACGCTGCCGGTCACCATCCTGTCGCGACGAGCAAGAGCGCAAATGCTTTGGCTCCCAGTCGTACCGCGACACGGACTCAGAGTGCGTCAGCAGTCAACTTGGCTGGCGGTGGAGGAACGAGAACGAGTATAGTGAGAGCACAACGAGCTAGCGAGGAGGCGCGGAAGGCTCTTTCTCGACCGTGACATCCTTGGATCGTCGTCATGCATCGTTTATTTCCCTTTCATTATGTTATTGAGGTTTGCACGAGTAGATACCCACATCCTGCATTGTAAAGACATTTACCATAATTAAATACGCTCGCTGACGTGTTGTATGGAGAATGCCGCGAGTCGCGTTTGGACTGTTACCTGAAGGTGGCGGGAATGCCTGCTCCGCGAGGTAGTTGTCATAAGGACATTCGTTCAAGCTCGGCCACGACTGTTGCACTGGCAGGGTCAGCATAGCAGGGGGAAGAACAATAGCATTGTCGAAGAAACCATACTCACCGTCGTTCGACGCACCTTCTAGTACAGACCACATATCCGCAATCCGTGGCAGGATGAGAGGAACAATAAAGCCAGCTGGGCTTTGCGAGCACAGCCGTCGATTTTGGAATGAGGAACTTCTACATGTCTGTACTGACTGATGATACAAACGGCCCGCATAGAATACAGATGACCACCGAGATATCCGGTGCAGATAACAAGTCGTGGTTTGAGACGCAGTGTCAGCCAGCTGCGATCAAATGCGGCTGGCGCCCCCATGACACCGCTTTCACGACCTTACACCACAACGACCAGCAAAGGAAAGGCCGCGGTCCTCCACTTTTCTCTACGACCAGTCCACCTTACGACCGGAGGAGGGCCCAGGTCTGCGATATAACGCACTTGACGACAGAACTCAACTGTTGCATGAACCTCCATCAACTTCACCGCCACCAAATATCAAGCATCTCATCGCAGCGTCCTCCTACCTACACGATACCTTACGACCTTACTAGCAAGTGTACATCATAATCAAGAGCACGCGCAGGCCGCTGTACTACAATGTCGTCCACAGCGACATCACCATCACCCACAGCCTCCAGCTCTGGAGAGCTCAAGGCGCCGGCGAACCTCAAGGTTTGTGTCAATAAGAATCGGCTCGTTCCTCATTAGTAGCTCACTGTATGCATCCTACAGATTGTCGGAATCATTCTCGCTATCTCTTCGGGACTGCTGATCGGTACATCGTTCGTTTTCAAGAAGAAAGGCCTTATTGCAAGTCAGGCGAACGCAGGAGAGGGTGTCGGATATCTGAAGAGTTGGCTATGGTGGTCCGGTCTCCTGAGTGCGTCTCCTAGCTTTTGTCTCCAAACATCTTAGCCTACATCTACCTCGTTCGCAGTGATGATCGCAGGAGAGTTATGTAACTTCGCAGGTGCGTTCCAGTGGCGCACTGGTAGATGGCGCATTGACCTCCCTCGTTTATCTAGCCTATGCATTCGTAGAAGCTATAGTCGTCGTGAGTCTTGAATTCCTTCTTTTCTTTGCACGCTACATCTCATTATGTTGACCTATCCGCTTCTTCGTCTGGCTCCAAACGCCGACGCTCCGAATAACGGCCTCGGCGTATCTGAAACGCGGATTGTCAGACCCCTATGGGCGCGCTTTCTGTCGTAATTTCCGCCATCCTGTCCTCCCTCTTCCTCAACGAGAAGCTTAGTCTCTTTGGGTGGCTGGGATGTTCCCTTTGCATCGTACGCATTTTATGTCCTCTATCCCCCAGTCTCTGCTGATTGGTACAGATTGGGTCCGTTGTAATTGCTCTTAATGGACCGTCCGAGCCTTCCGTTGGCCAAATCGTCGAGTTTCAACATATGTTTCTGGCCCCTGGCTTTCTCGTATGGATTGGCGTCCTGATAGTGTCCGCGCTGGTCATAATATTTGTCCTTGCCCCGCGGTATGTTTCAAGGCTCCTATTGAGAAGCGCCTACTAAACAGGATGACGCTGCAGATATGGCAAGAAGAATATGATCTGGTACCTCATGGTGTGTAGCATGATTGGAGGTATCAGCGTCTCCGTTACCACCGGGCTCGGCGCTGCCATCGTGACTACTGCTCAGGGAGAAAACCAGGTGCGTTTGATGTTTCTACGAACGTTGTTCCTCATGCGAGCGACCCCACCAGTTTAAACACTGGTTCATCTACTTCTTAATGGTGTTCATCGCTGTAACACTAAGTACGTCCTTTGCATTACCCGACGCACGGTCATATTAACGAAGTGTAGTAACCGAGGTGTATTATCTGAACGTCGCACTGGCGTTGTTCAATACTGGTATGTACGCTCTGAACTCTTTGCACTCATGCCGCTGACCCAATACTACTGTCATATAGCTATGGGTTCGTACCTGCACATTACTTCATATCCGCCCTGTTCACTGATCGTCGTATTGTAGTCACGCCTACATATTATGTCATATGCAAGTACATCCCCTTTCTCTAGATAACGTACTAAACGTCCAACCACAGTTACCTTTTTCTCCATCATCACGACCATCGTGCTCTTTAAAGGCCTCGCTGCCCCTCCGACCCAAATCATCACACTCGTCATGGGTTTCCTGGTCATTTCCGTAGGTATTGCCGTTCTCCAGTTGTCGAAGATGGACCCCTCGAACTTGAAGATGCGTGGACTCGACCGGCGTTCGACAATGCTCTTGCAAGTAACGCGCGCAAACACGACCGGCATGGACGAGAAGGATATCGGGGCCATGGAAGACCCTGGCATTGACACACTCCGAGGCAGTTTTGGTACTATGGGCAGCATCATACGGGCGCGGAGCGCGAGAAGGATGAGCATGAGTAGTGGACGAGGCGGGTCAACTCTGAGGGGGAGGCATGTGAATAACAACACTGTGCTGGAAGAGGAGGAGCTGCCGCATTACAACGCAATGGGCGGGCACAGCGACCATTATAATGGCATGAAGAGGCACCAACTGTACGACCCACCTGTACCCGCAACTCTATCAACAAGTCCTGGACCGATCGGCGCCCGCTTGCAGGACGACGCTTTGTCAAACCAGTCATCACCACGAATCAACGAGAGGAAGATGCCAACAATCAAATTTGGGGATGAGGAAATTGTACACTCGTATCCTGTGCCCGGCCGAGAAGGTGACGCGACCCATCAACATCGAAGCGTTGTGAAAGGGTCACCTGCTGGCGTAACTGCGCCATATCCCTCGGTAAGTGTTACTCATTGGTACCAAGCATCTCATCCGTACTCACTCCTGTATTTAGCAGACTGCAAATGCATCAAGCTTCGGACTTATGCTCGATACAGACTCGTTGCGGTCGGCGCCGCCAACCGTATACGACGACCCATACCGGACTCCCGTTCAGGACCCGTTCGAGGGCTCGCCAGCTACGAGCACGACTTCCACCTTCCCCGCGTACGATCGGCCGGCGACCTCATCGTCTATATCTACGACAGGCGCAACCGTTGGAATCGGACTTCGCGAGTCGCAATACGACGATCAAAGCAAGCGTCGACCTGGGCATCTTGACCGCCTCTTCGGACGGGCAAGCAACGCAAGCCAAACGAGTCATGCATCGTCTCGGCACTACCCTAAGGGAGACTTGTCAGACGACAAGGACGAGAGCATAAGTCTTTGGCAAAGGCCGTCGCTTGAGAATGGAGATGAAGACGCAGAAAGTATAGAGTCTGAAGTGCCCCCACATGCGAGCAGCGTAAGGCTTGTGACACCTGTGGCGGGTACGGCGCCGGGCGGAGAGTATCGTGGACCCAGAGTATGAGTACATTTGATGTGTGGGTTTCCTTTTGCTATTCTGGACTTTTGTGATATTCTGTGTGCAAGAACATTGTGTGCCTGCTTATCAATATCTTTATGTTTACTTTTGTTGGTCACCTGTTTCTTGATGCTCTGTACTGTTTGAAACTATTGCAAGACTTTTGCATGACTGACATTATCTGAACTGTGTAAAGTGATGTATGAAAAAATATTATCTACATAATAATAAAAAGAGGTTGCTGCCTTTTTTGATGTATATATTACATAGTAAGAGTAGTCCTTTTACTACTTGGTGAGCAGGCCGGCAAGCGGCAGGTTACGATTCCTGAAGCCTTTATATGCTCATCAGGCTACTGGGACAAGGTGCTAATAGCCCTCATGTCATCTATATGTGGAGGCTGCTAATTGCACCCCCCC